>JALPQI010026567.1:0-5000 GCA_025490895.1 Thaumatotibia leucotreta | reverse complement strand
ATTTTGTAGGCTATACTGAACAACTTTTACTATGGGGCCAATCAAGAAATGTAAAAAAAAAACAATATCTTTTTCATACCTTGTGACCGATGGCGATAACGACAAACGACATTTTATATGGAGGAGGCAAATTTTTTTTGCAGATTTCTGGGTTCAGCTCCATAGTAAAAGTATAACCTACTAATCCACCCCGTTCAAGGTTTTCAGTGGGTGGTGTAGATAGATAAATAGGTAGATAATATTATATTTAATCCCCACTGCCGAAATTTTGGTCGGCCGACAGGACGAAATATGAAAACACGCCATTGGTCGAGAGACCAGGTTGCACCTATCGCTATCCCGTCCCCCCATTCGAGGTCCGAAGTCGAACTAACACTAAATGAAACTCCGAATACTAGCTGTTACTATTATGTCATAGCTATGATTGATTATATACACACCTTATAATATATTACTATGAAATGCATATTTTTTAAATAAGTAGAAAACCGGCCAAGGGCATGTCGGGACATGCTCAGTATAGGGTTCCGTATATATAGTCATTCGAAAACAGCTGGGCCCGATTATGTATGTTCGTTGTTAGTTTTATTTTAAAGTACCCTATTCTATAAGGCCACTATTCGTGATTGTTCTCACATTTTTGTCAGCCTCCGTAGCCTAGTTGGTAGTGACCCTGCCTACGAAGCTGGAGGTTCCGGGTTCGAATCCCGGCGAGGGCATTCTTTGTTTATTTATTTATCACAAATGTTTGTTCCTTGGTCCTTGGCTGTCTATGTATATAAGTATCTATGTATTATATATATCGTCGTCTGGTACCCACATCACAAGCCTTAATTGAGCTTACCGTGGGACTAGGTCGATTTGTGTAACATGTCCCGAGATATTTATTTATTTATTTATTTTATTTTTTGGATCAGTCACTTTGTCGGCATTATTAATGTACCAAATTGCAGATTTCTAGTATTTCTAATAATACATACCTCTCTACCTACTTACGTTAAGAAATACTACTACTATAGAACGCGCGAGTACAATATGCAGGCAGGCCGCAGGTATATAGGAGAATATATATATATATATATATATAGTATATGGGTATATCAACTTTTTTTCGGTATGTTATTTACGCGCCGGTTTCCTTGATGGGCCAGGGCCATCTATCTACAAACATGGTAACTATAATACCATACAGTACTATATATATACACCTATATGGCTCCTCTCCCGACTTCCCGACGTCAATATATTTGAGATTTGTTTGTTTGTTTGCGTAATCTCATATGTTACAATGTTCAAAACAAATAAAAAACTAATCTTATTAATGTAATGTAGATGGCGCTAAATAGTATATTTCAATTACTTATGACAAAACTAGTCTCACGATGTAATACAATAGATGGCGTTGAATTGAATATCCATCTCCGAGACGGCCATACTGACAAAATTAATCTTACTAATAATTCAATAGATGGCGTTGAATTGAATACCCGTCTCCGATTCGGCCATCCTGACCAGTGTGCTTGTCCTCGAGAACACTTTTTTTTTTTCTAATCGTTAGTATAGTTAAGTAAAGTTTAGGTATATTTGACGATAAATACCTACAAATTCTCCATCGCAGCCACAAAACGTAAAAACGGTTCAGTTTGATCCGACCGACTGCGCCAATTGATATATGTATAAATGTATATCTATACATATATAGATAGGCGCGCGCGGTTCTTGGAATTTAGACGTGCGTGAGTACATACAAGTACATTGTGATTGCCACACGGAGCCCCGCCGGAACGGCGGAGATGATAAAGGCGACGGCGGCGACGAGTGGAAACATTGTAGCGGTATTGCGCATGCGCGTCGTAGGGGTTACATATAAGACTGATTTGATGTTGATGATTGCGGAGCGATTTTGAAATTATTCGGTTTCATCTCGCACACCATCATCACATCAGTAGTCTGTTATTTATTTGCACTTTGTTCCCAGTTTACACGTGAGACTGCTGCTAGTGTGGCAGTCTAAAACGTGACAGACGGGATAAAATAATACGTATAATCTTCTGCGCACGCTGTTAAGGAGAGAAACATCGACTTGCTGAATGTGTCGTCGTCACGGCAAATACCGAGATTTCAATCTCGATTTGACTGTGCATTCGATATTAAGGCAAGTTTGAATTGTTTTTTACTTTGAGCGTGATACAATTACGATTGTATGTATACTACTGTCAGATGTCAGCGCACATCATACAGGTATAAAAAATTTTTTTTACTCTATTTTTTTTTTATAACCCGTCAATGAGAAGACAGATTTCAGGCTTATTATGGATGTAAGCTTAAAATCTGTACGGTTGAGGGTAATCGAACAAGCTCTCCATAGCCGGGCGAGCGAAATATCGAAACGACTATATGTTAAAAGAATCTAAACTTCCCTATTTTGGGATGTGTCGTGAGATATTTTGTCTGGTTCGCGGAAGAACGTTCGATATGGGCGCGTTTAAACACTAGCACATAACATCGCATATTTTTGTAAAGACAAAAAATATAAGTATGCTATGTGTTTGTGTTCGCGTTTCTCTCTGAAATATTTGCAAGTGTGTGCGCGCGCGCAATTTTGTGGGTGTGTGGTGTGTGCAAAACACACGCACACACATACAAACACACACACACGAAAAAGTGAGCGCGCGCACGCTAGCAATATTTACATCAAGTCTACGATACGCCATGCCAATTTCGGTACATCCGAATGGTATGCGACGTATAGGACTCGTGTCTTGTTGTGTCGCGCGTGCGTCTCTCTCTATCTCAATTTGAGATTTGAGAAATGCACGAGCGTCGCAGCGGCGCTAGTGTTTTTGAGTTTTCGCAAGAGAACAAAACAAAACAACAGCAGCTCCCTGGTTGATCCTGCCAGTAGTTATATGCTTGTCTCAAAGATTAAGCCATGCATGTCTCAGTGCAAGCCGTATTAAGGCGATACCGCGAATGGCTCAATATATCAGTTTTGGTTCCTTAGATCTTACTCAGTTACTTGGATAACTGTGGTAATTCTAGAGCTAATACATGCAATCAGAACTCTGACCAGTGATGGGATGAGTGCTTTTATTAGATCAAAACCAATCGGCGGAGGGCCTCGCGTCCGAAGTCGTAACATTTTGATGAATCTGGATAACTTTTGCAGATCGCACGGTCCAGTACCGGCGACGCATCTTTCAAATGTCTGCCTTATCAACTTTCGATGGTAGTTTCTGCGACTACCATGGTTGTCACGGGTAACGGGGAATCAGGGTTCGATTCCGGAGAGGGAGCCTGAGAAACGGCTACCACATCCAAGGAAGGCAGCAGGCGCGCAAATTACCCACTCCCGGCACGGGGAGGTAGTGACGAAAAATAACGATACGGGACTCTTACGAGGCCTCGTAATCGGAATGAGTACACTTTAAATATTTTAACGAGGAACAATTGGAGGGCAAGTCTGGTGCCAGCAGCCGCGGTAACTCCAGCTCCAATAGCGTATACTAAAATTGTTGCGGTTAAAAAGCTCGTAGTTGCATTTGTGCTACGCACTGTCGGTTTGATTCATCCGAATCGATACTGACACGTTTGCGGAGCATATCGTCGGTGAATCGTATGTAAAAGTACGGTTCAATATAAAAATCCTATCGCGATGCTCTTCAGTGAGTGTCGAGGTGGGCCGACAATTTTACTTTGAACAAATTAGAGTGCTCAAAGCGGGCTCAAAATGCTGCTTGAATATTTCGTGCATGGAATAATAGAATATGATCTCGGTTCTATTTTGTTGGTTTTCAGAACTCCGAGGTAATGATTAATAGGGATAACTGGGGGCATTCGTATTGCGACGTTAGAGGTGAAATTCTTGGATCGTCGCAAGACGAACATCAGCGAAAGCATTTGCCAAAGGTGTTTTCATCAATCAAGAACGAAAGTTAGAGGTTCGAAGGCGATTAGATACCGCCCTAGTTCTAACCGTAAATATGTCATCTAGCGATCCGCCGACGTTACTACAATGGCTCGGCGGGCAGCTTCCGGGAAACCAAAGATTTTGGACTCCGGGGGGAGTATGGTTGCAAAGCTGAAACTTAAAGGAATTGACGGAAGGGCACCACCAGGAGTGGAGCCTGCGGCTTAATTTGACTCAACACGGGAAATCTCACCAGGCCCGGACACCGGAAGGATTGACAGATTAACAGCTCTTTCTTGATTCGGTGGGTGGTGGTGCATGGCCGTTCTTAGTTGGTGGAGCGATTTGTCTGGTTAATTCCGGTAACGAACGAGACTCTAGCCTGCTAAATAGGCGTCGTCATTTAGGTGCGCGCGGCCGTTCGCGGTCGCGCAACTCACTGGCGACGTATTAAAATTCTTCTTAGAGGGACCGGCGGTTTCGAGCCGCACGAGATTGAGCAATAACAGGTCTGTGATGCCCTTAGATGTCCTGGGCCGCACGCGCGCTACACTGAAGGAATCAGCATGTTCTCCTTGGCCTAGAGGCCCGGGCAACCCGTTGAAACTCCTTCGTGCTGGGGGATTGGGGTTTGCAATTATCCCCCATAAACGAGGAATTCCTAGTAAGCGCGAGTCATAAGCTCGCGTTGATTACGTCCCTGCCCTTTGTACACACCGCCCGTCGCTACTACCGATTGAATGATTTAGTGAGGTCTTCGGACCGACACGCGGTGGCTTCACGGCCGTCGGCGTTGCTGGGAAGTTGACCAAACTTGATCATTTAGAGGAAGTAAAAGTCGTAACAAGGTTTCCGTAGGGGAACCTGCGGAAGGATCATTAACGTGTTAGTTGTGTATACGTGTGTGCGTGCGCGCGCGTATATATGACAAAACAAATTATAATCCGTCACAACTTATTATGTGTACGTTTCATCATTTTGAATCACGCGCAGTAGGTGAGATTTAACTATCTCGCGACGCGTTACATAAGAAGTTTTACATTAATACATAAAATTGAGATTTTCAAAATTGAATAGACGAGTACGTATT
>JALPQI010026565.1:0-13905 GCA_025490895.1 Thaumatotibia leucotreta | reverse complement strand
GTGGCTGTTCAAAAAGCTAAATGATGGTCCTGCTATTAACATGCACCACATGTGACTTTTGTGCTTACATTACATTATCAGCCTATCTCAGTTCACTGCTGGACGTAGGCCTCTCCTACGAACTATGCGTATAAACGCATTAGGAGGTAAATGCCCATAATCACAACGCTGGGCATGCGAATTGGCGATCGCAGTAATGTGTCTACTATGATGATGATGACGCTGCGGTCCGCCATCAATCAAATCAAAGAATGGTTAGTGACACTAATTCAATCCCTTACTCGACTTTTACGACTCCCGCGGAAAGAGTTAGGGTGGTGACAAATGTATTCTTACTGCCGTCACCATATGTCTCTGTGCTTACATACCTACTTGATACTATTTAAGTTACATTTTAAAGACACATTGACGGACGATAAAAACGGAACAAGGAATATCATGATAAAGGTCGTTCATGTACACATTGCACATGTGCACATCAACCAGTTTAAGAACCGATTAGGTACTGAATCACCTTGAAAAAAGATTACTTTAATTAAGATAAGTTTAATCGAGATTACTTAAATGCAGGAAACTATCAATTGTTTTAAGTGCGTGCCAGATGTTCGAAATAATAATAGTAATTTACCGAAAACTTACCATTAGCATAATCTGGGTTCAGCAACCTCAAGTAGGGGCCTCTGGCGGAACCTCTCGTGGGGTAGTGGTAGTTATTGCAGGTTCCGTCCACTCTGCTGCCTTCATGAGGTGTGCAATGTCTTACAACGATCGTGCAATTTCTGTACTCACAGAAAGCAGTTTAGTAAGTTTTACACACACCGTCTGTCTCACAACCCCCTAATAAAATTATATCAGTCAGATAAAATCATCGCTATCCTTTTCCCCAAGCATTTAAAAGAAAAAGGTCAGGTAACATTTATCTGACAGGTATATTTTATCGGGAATTTGTGAAATAGGACTTTAAACTTATATCCACATGTATTGTTAAATTTTTTTAATAATTATTCACATTGGTATAATACTAACTAATCATACTAGTATTGTTATGTTAAAACACGAGGAGTTATTTTTGGTCATACTTCACATTAATGTCGTAAAAAATCGTTTTAATGCGCATTTTTTTCTGTCACAATTGTAATTTTATTTACACCTTTTGTAGCAATCTTAATAAAACGTTGAATAATTTTACCTTACCTCTACTTCTTTCAAGAAAATACAGGGTGAACGATATGAAGTGTTATCAAATAGATTTTATTAAGTCTGGTGTCAAAGAAATAGCGGCTTATTATCGAAAATATGTTTTGGACACCGCTTTGTATTCTTAGGCATGCAAACATTTGGTTGTAGACCGCAAACATAAGAACGAAACTGAGCTTCGGCTTATAAAGCTCGTAAGAACCAAAAATGGCTGAAAACCGAATTTCACGTGTTATTTCAGTGCAGTGAGTTTCGGACTTTTTATCTGGTCTATTTTGAAGCGAAAGGAGAGAACAATTAAACATGTTATACAATAAATGCAATGAAGAAAGCGATCGTATTTCACTGGCACATACCACTGCCCAGTGGTCACAAACGTGCTGAGAGCAAATATTTTTTTACCATTTGAAGACCATAGTAAAAGCAAAAGGTAGTATTTTGACTAAAAGTAAATTTTATCCCAAAATCTAATATTTTTCCTCTAGTTTTTTCATACTTATAGTAATAAATTGTTGCAATAAAAAAATCGCAGTCCTTTGAAATTAGTATAACACTTCATATCGTTCACCCTGTAACTATTTGGTGTTGTTTTACACAAAACAAAGTACACATAATAGCTTTCTATATATTTTTAATGTGATAAGTATACCTCGATATTATTTTAGCCGGAACGAAAGATTAACAAAATTAAACATCGACATAACAGTTATCGATGAGTACATCATATTCTCACAAATATATTAACTTAGTAAAATCAGGTAACCAAAAAATACAGGATCCGTCTAGGCTTTTTTTAAATATCTAATACTTCATATTAATTATTTTCTATGGCGTTTTATTAGTCTTTGTTTTTTAATGAGTACCTACTAAATACAAGACAAAAGAAAAATAATATATCGTTTGAATATGATTTGCTTTCTTGTATCTCTAAGTTACGGCACATTACTTATTTATTAAAGTTATTTATCGACAACTAGGTATAAGACTTACTCGTATCGTTAACAGTTATGTCGACGTTTAATTTTGTCAGTCTCTCGTTCCTGTTAGAAAAATATCCTGGTATAGTGATAAAGGCAAAACAATAATAATAATAGATTCTTACGAATAAGTAGCGTTTAGTCCGCTATAAATTTCTGGATTGGTGGCATTCCCACTATATCTGTCATAACGAAAGTCCGTTGCACGAGAAAGCACTACAAATGAAACTAATATAACAGAAGGCACAAAAACTTTCATTTTAGGACTAAAATAGCCACTCTCTTTGCCCGTTTCGGTGTGTTGACTAGCGGTCAAACGTCGAGGTTTGTGCCACATGCAATCGCATTACAACAGCATAGTTAATATCCTCGTCGGCAAAACGGTGGAAATCCTGTTTTGCCTATTTTTTTTTTGTACAATCAAATTAAATTATTTCGAACGAAGACGCCATCAGATATAAATATCGGAGTTGCCTGGGGCCTGTTTATCAAAAGCTTGTTGTTGTAATACAAGCAGAAGTCCTTATCCTAATTAATGGCGACAAAAAGTGACTTCCACTTGTATTACAAGTTACAAGCTTTTGTAAACAGGCCCCAGGGCGCTCACAGATATCTGAGCAGGATGCTTAGCCAAGTTGCCAATCCCTAACGCTTAATAGCGTATCGTAGTTTTCCCACTCTGTCACTCTTTCTTATTAGTGCGACAAGGACAGTTACCTGCCTTTCGTTTTGACGATTAAGCGTTAGAGATTGTCAACTTGTCTAAGCACCCTGGTCACGATTGTCATGGCGTTGGAGTATATTGTACCTACAGATTTTTTTTTTAATACCGTGATGGTTCTGATTTATTCTGACGCCTGTACGATCTTGCGCCTAGGTGCGTGGCCTATAAAATGGTCAAATTTGTACCGTGTCACAAGTAATATTTGCACTTACTTTATTAGGTATATCTATGTGACAACCGTTTTGATGCCCGGCTAAATAAACAATGGTCATATAGAGCTCTACAGATTTAAATTGAAATAATTACTTGATACGTGATCAGTGAGAGATAAAAAGTAGGTGAGTGAATTGTTTACTTAATAGTTTATAAGTATTTTATTTTCCCTGTTGTTTCTCCAATAAAGAAAAATAAAATAAAATACCACAATGGTGGCAAACAAGCATATAGCCCGCCTGATTATATGCAGTTCCCGTAGTCTATGGACGCTAGTAAATCTGTACAATATGTTAGAGAAGCAGACAATACCAAGTACGGAAACACATCGTAAAGATCATAAGGAAGATTTTATAATATTCACCTGATGCCTTCACCTAGGAAGCCTAATAAAATTGTGTGGTCATTTAAACCATAGTTTACGATTATTAATTTACCAAACAAATCGTAGAGGTGGATAATATCATTCTTATGAGATGCAAACTTATCTTGGTACAGACACATAATCTCAATTATTAGGCCCAACTTGTACCTATTTTTTCAAATTTAACATAACACGTTCTTCTTTGAACACAAATACAAGCCCCATAACTCAAATCTCGTTAGTCGACACAAAAGAAACTTCAACGAAAACCATATAAAACGGACGTATAATCAGGTTGAAAAGCATACACCGTTGTATAAAAATACCGTTATTTCAGCCTTAAAATGGATAAAGTTTTATTTACATTACAGCGTCACAGATTCAACCGCAGTGTCTCGTTTTGAGAAAAAAGTTTTAATGAGTTTTTTTCTGGTTCCAAGTGGAAGCTCTCTCAGGTAATGAGACGGTTCCTACGTGGACATTGAAATGTAAATATCTGGATGGGAATTCGGACGTCATTTTGGAAGCTGCTCTCAAAATGTCTAACAAATTCGAATGTATATTTGCTATCTACTTAATCGTTTATAAAAATAGAATTTAATTATGAAATATCAGCGTTCAAATTCAAGAAAACATACACATAATATACACACACATAAATAAAGAGTAGGACAATAAAGATGCTTTGATTTAATTTTGCATATTTTTATATTGGGGCATTTCACGCCAAGCGGGCAGCGAAAAAGGGGTCAGGTCACAGAATCTGCTGAAATTTGGCATAGTTATAGGTTTGCGCGGGCTAAATTTCCGCAACTCGACGTCAAAAATTTTGCGCCTATTTTGCGTGATGGGTTGTCGGCACTACTCTTGCCAACCCAGCTCTACCAGAAAGCCTAGCAGACCCTTGATGTTGCCGACGACTTCTGGGAGAGACCTCGGGGATCCGAGGTGTTGTGCCCGGTATTCTGCGACCCCTGGACACACGAGAATGACGTGGGCGGCTGTCTCTTCCTCCTCCAAGCAGGCTCTGCATAGTGGACTGTCTGTAACACCTATATTAAATAAGTGTTTGTTTAGTGAGGCGTGGCCAGTTATAGCTCCAGTGAGGAGACGGAGCTGTGGCCTCTTCATCAGTTTCAGCCTCCGTGACAACCCGGGGTTGATTGTCGGTAGGGCTTCTTTTGATTGCCTACAAGTACCTAGGTCTGACCAATATTTCTGGTGTTTTACCTTGGTGTTATGTCGCAATGTGCTTCGCAGCCAGGCGTGTGGCAATGGTATGATCGGCTCTGGTCCTATCGTTTCCGCCTCTGAGCCTCCTCTTGCCAATACGTCAGCTGCATCATTACCTCGCGAGTTACTGTGTCCTTTTATCCACTGTAGGGTTATGCTATTGGTTGTACATACCTCCGACAGTGCTTTGTGACATTCGTAAATTAGCCCCGAGGTTATAGTGTAACTCTGCAGGGCTTGTAGTACTGATCTGCTGTCAGAAAGTATACGGATGGGGTAGTCCATTACCTTCCTTGAGATTATTGCGTATGCTGCCATTATGATGCCCATACACTCCGCCTGGAAGACAGTGTTGTAGGCCCCTAATGGTGTAGAGATATGTATGTTTAGGTCCTCCGAAAATACTCCAGAGCCAGTACCTGACCTTGTTTTGGACCCGTCCGTGAAGATCCGCAACTCTTTTGGGTTGAGACCTTCATGGGGGTCCTCGTGTAATTGTATTTTGTATTTCTTGTCAAACACGAACTGCCTGGGTATCCTGTCGGTCACCGCTTCTATGAGCGGTTCCTTACCTATAGCCTCGTAGAGGATTTCGGTGTGTGGTACCCGGGGCGGTCTCCAGAGATTTGACTTTTTGAGACGTACCGCTGTCGCCAACGCCTCCTGTTGTATGTGGAGATGTAGCGGCGGTAGGTTCAGTAGGGCTTCCAGGGCCGCAGTGGGAGTGGTCCTCATGCTGCCCGTGGCTGCCATACAGGCAAGCCTCTGGAGTCGTTGCAGTTTGTCAGCGACGGTGGATAGCCTGGTTCGTGGCCACCATACTATTGCACCATAGCTTATTATTGGTCGGATTACTGCTTGGTAAAGCCACAGAATGATCTTGGGTGTAAGTCCCCAAGTTTTACCCACCATCCTACGACATTGCCAAAATGCGACTGTAGCTTTATCGATTTTATTGTTGAGGTGATTACTCCATTTCAACTTACTGTCTATCGTAACCCCCAGGTACTTTACCTCGGTTGATAGTTCGAGCTCTGTATTGAATAGTTTGGGCAGGCGGAAGTTGCCCAAGTTTCTTTTGTTGGTGAACATCACTAGCTCTGTCTTTTTGGGATTAACCGTGAGTTCGTTTTCGTTGCACCATCGTTCCACGATAGCTAGCGCGGAGCGGGTTACATCACATACTGTATTTGTGTGATTTCCGCTCGTAAGTATCACTATATCATCTGCATAGCCTATTGTGTAGTAGTGATTGTTATTAAGTGTGGCGATCAAGTCGTTCACCACGAGATTCCATAGAAGCGGTGAGAGGACACCCCCTTGAGGGCATCCCTTCGCCACTAGAGCAGTTTGTGCCTCGCCTGAGCCTAGTTTGATTATTCTCTGACTCAGCATGTTGTTTATCCAGTTAGCCATTACCGCATTCGCTCCATGTCTTACCAGTGCTGCTGCAATGCTGGTGAAGTTGGTCTTGTCAAAAGCTCCTTCGATGTCTATGAAGGTACCAAGACACATAGACCTGTTTTTGATCGCTACCTCGATTTTACTTACTACTGCGTGAAGTGCCGATTCTGTAGATTTGCCTGGGCTATAGGCATGTTGGTTTGGATGCAGTGGTTTTCCAGTTAATACCCTCTCCCTCAGGTGTCTATCGCATAACCTTTCTAATGTTTTCAGCAGAAAAGAGGTCAGGCTGATAGGCCTGAACGATTTGGGGTCTGAGTAGTCGCTTTTACCTGGTTTTGGTATGAAGATGACTTTGACCTCTCTCCATCGCTTCGGTACGTATCTGTGAGCCAGACAGGCGCGTAGGACGACGGTGAGTTTAAGGATAAGACTTTCGCCTCCCCATTTAAGAAGCGCTGGGAAGATCCCATCTACTCCCGGCGACTTATATGAGTCAAAGCTGTTTATGGCCCACCTTACTCTCTGTGGGTCGATTACCTCGTTTGTTTGGCGCCAGTCTTCCTCTGTTGGGGTTATCTCTGCCTCCGTCCAACTGATTGACTGCGATATTTTGCACTCTGGGAAGTGCGTTTGTATGAGAACAAGTTCTGCCTCATCCTGTGAGTTGGTGAGGGAATTGTCTGGTTTGCGCAGGGTTCCTAAGGTTACGCTTGAACTATTGGAGAGAACTTTCCTTACCCTGTTGGCTTGTGCGTATGCCTCAATGTTGGTACAGAATTTACGCCAAGAGTTGGTCCTTCTGTACCTGAGACGTTTTTTGTAATTGGACTTGGTGTTTTTATAAATATCCCAGTCCTGGTCTGAGCCTGTGTTCATTGCCCTGTTCAGTTGACGCCTCATCTTACCTCGTAGTCTCTCCAGCTCGGGTCCCCACCAGTTGGTCTTATTGTTGAGGCCAGCTGGGGGCATAGATAGGGGACATGTTTGGTGGTAGCAGTCAATAATGCTGTCAGTGATGACTCCTACCTGTTCTTCTATCTGTGCAGTGCCTATTATTTTAGGAGGATCCATTTGGTCTAAGACCGTGCCTATGCGCAAACTGTATTGAGCACGATCTGTTCTACGTGGATTCCGTCTTGGCAGTGCTACGACTGTATTTACCTGGAAGTCGAAACGAATCCATCTGTGATCCGAGCATGACAGTTCTTCCGATACGTGCCAGTTCGAGATGTGTTTCGCTACTTCCTCGGTTGCTAGAGTCAAGTCAATGATTGTTTTACTTCGTCTAGTGACGAATGTGGGTTGGGAACCAATATTAAGTATGTTTAGGTTTGTTGTACATAGGTATTCAACTAGTTTCTTACCTCTGTCGTTACCTGTCTTCATGCCCCATATAGCGTGATGTGCGTTAGAGTCAGTGGCCACGATGAGTTCGAGTCCCGACTCTTCGCAGAAGTTGACCAGCCTTGTTAGCTCGTGTGGAGGGGGGTCGTCCGCTTCCGGCATGTAGACTGAGGCTACGACCACCTCTCGAAGGCCAGTGTCCTGCGCTCCCTGCACTCTTATTGCGCACAGGTCTCTAGAACAAAAGCTTGTTAAGGGATGCGCATGTATATCTCTAGATATGTATATGCAGGTCCGGGGGTTGTCCGGCCCTGCGTAAACTGTTAGCTTACCTCCTATATTGCGGAGTCCGCAAACAGAGCCTTTCCTGACCCACGGCTCCTGGATCAGTACTACGGCTGTACTGTTGACCTCCAACCACTTCCGGACTTGAGCCGTGGCGGTTTCACTGTGGTGGAGGTTCGCTTGTAAGAAGCTACAAGTCGGCGAAGGGTGTCCCGCCATTGGGGTCAACCTCCTCCTCCGACATTACCTCAACCTCATCCTTGCCGATGATCAGCTTGCCTAGCTCCTGCGTGCACTCTCCTTCACTTTCCGAGTGGTCGCGAAGAAGTTCTTCTTCGTCCTTCTCGGAACCTGAGGCAGAGTGCACTGGAACTTGGGACTCGGGTTCCGCGACTGTGTCAGCGGAATGAGTCAACCCGGCAGTGTCCATGGGTTCGGGGGTTGAAGCTTGCGCTTCTTTGTTTCCTGAGACGGTGACACTCGGGGGCGGCTGCTCCCCGAATCGGCCTCGTGGTCCTCGGAACTTCACGTACACCGAACCCAGCATGAAGCCAAGTCGGCGCCCGTGATCCACGAGTGCCTGCACCACCGTCTCTGGGACGCTGACGACAGCAAACGTTTCCGTCCCCTGTACGTCAGTGCTGTGGAGTAGCCAGCGGTCTATTTCCGCCCACGGGTTCTGGTAGCGAAGAGTCCACGCCACTGCACGGAAGTCTTCCCAGACACCCGGGAACAGAATGCCACAGCGTACCCGTTTCGGCACCTCGCTCTGGCGTTTTACGACTACCCTCTCCCCCTTAGAGAGGGTGATGGTAGCCACAGTACGCCTGAGCCACGCCAGTGTAGCCTGGTCGTTGCACCATAGCCGCAGGGAGCCGTCTAGGAGAGTTGGTTTTCCCCGAAAGAGCGGCCCTGCTGCGTGGCTGTTGCTGGGCTGCATAGCTTCCTGCATTAGCAGGGATTGCAGCTGCTGCTGGACCTCCTCCGACTGCTGCGGGCTGAGATGACCCGAAACGGCTGTGGTAATAGCCACTAATAGGTCAGCCTTCGCCGCCTCTGCGTAGTCGGTGTGGGAGGTTGCAGTAAGGTTGCCGGTCCTCTGCCTCTTGGGCTCACCTCTTGGAGAGATAGTCTCGTCGAGGCGTGCCCTTTTGGCAGAGGAGCGAGCCCCTTGGGTACTCCCTCCCTCGGTCGTACCGCCTGACCCTTCCCCTTTAGAGAGGGCATGGCTTGCAGCTGGGGGACCAGCTGCTGCCTGTACCCTGCGCTGTGCGGGGGCCTCCGGGTGTTGTGGAGGCTCTGGGTTTACTTTATCCTGCGCTGCTTTACGCTGGTTGTACTTGCGCCGCTGCCGCTTATTCATTTTGTGCGGCTTCTTGGCAGTTTCAGCGGTCTGGGCAGGGGTGTTTGGTTCTGCCCGTTTACCGGACTTCCCCTTGCGCCCCTTTTTGCCTCCGCTCTGCAAAGTCCAACCAGCGTCCAGCAGCTCGGACGTCAGGTCAATCACCGGCTCGACCGTCGGCATCCGTTCCAGGATAGGAGGAGCAGGCCCCCCTGTCGGAACGGGAACGTCGGCTATCACCGGTGTGGGTAATAATGGCTGGGTACGGTCTATAGCCTGCGCCCTAGCCATCTGTCTAGTCGACGCATCAGGTTTCAGCGCTACCGGTTTCCCGGTAACTCGTCGACCCTGTGCGGACTTCTTGTGTGACGGTACTGTCGAAACAGCGCCGCCACGGTGTGTTGAGTGAGAGGGTACTGCCGAAGCAGCGCCGTCACGATGTGGTGTCAGTGGTGGAGGCCTTGCCGGAGCAGTGCCGCCACGGTGTGATGTGTGTGGTGGAGGCCCTGCCGGAGCAGTGCCGCCACGGTGTGTGGATGAAGAGGGGGGTACTGCCGAAACAGCGCCATCCCCTCGGTGTGTGGTGTGTTGTGTGGAGAGGTTCGGTACAGTGTTTCCTGCGCCGTCCCTCTCTTGTGTTTGGGTGCCTTCCGGTTTCCCTTCCGGCTCCCTTGGGGTTTGGGATCTTGGGTTTGCCATGATTCCGTTTTTAAATTTTCACCTCTCGAGCTTCCCACCCTCCGTGGAGCCCGCACCTTTGGGGATGTCACTTGGACACCAGGACTACCCAAGAGGTATAGATGTGGTGAGTTGGGTCTCCTGCGCGACATCGGGTGCTGCAGACATGTGGCCGGGAAAAATCGATCCTATTTTCCCCAGTGGCTCCACATGCCCTTGCTCCTTCAGCATGGCCGAGCCCCAGCGACCTCCCAGAGGACGCCCTCCCCACATCTCGCCTGCGGACCGTACCACCTCGGCATAGTTATACTAGTTAATGTAAAAAAAAATTGCACATTTTTACTTTTTTTTTATTCGACTTCATTTCTGGTTTAGAAGCATTCGAAATATTCGAGAAATTTGAAGAACTGTTTTTTGAAAAGTTGTTGCCGCTATTATAATATAAATAAAAAAATATGGTAAGCAGTGTTTATGTTATACTGTAAGATGATGTTTATTGCAATTTTAATAATTTAAAAAAAAAACTTTTTTTTCATACTTTATTCCGGAAGTGAAAAGGACCATGGGCAGATTTGTATGGAGAGTGGACCAAAAACCAACAGAGCTGAAAGTGGTGTCATTAAATAGGTATTTACATTTATTTCATTTCATTCTATGAGCACTTTGTTCAATTCCATTGCAAAATGGAGATATTTGTATTTTAGTCAGAGTAAATACTATGATGAATGATGTCTGGGCGACGGTGATTTACTTAAAGAGTACCCGCAGTACGCCTTACTCATACAAAATTATCCAATGGAATTCAACTTTGCACTTATAGAATGAAATCAAGCACATAAGCAGACCTTTTTAATGACACTACTCCCAGCTCTGTTGGTTTTTGGTCCATTCTGACGCATAGTCCTTTTAATTCAAATTTGGACAAAGTTCGGTATTTTTGAAAAAAAATTTTTGTACTTCTAATTGTAGCTTATATTTCATAATAAATACGTAAACATTTTGAGAACGTGATCTGCATTCATTTTGGAGAAAAAGATAGTACAGTGCAGCAACGCCACTCTGAGCGTCGTACTGGCGGCAAAGCAGAACTTTAAAAAAGGGTATATATATATATATATATATATATATTTTTTTTTTATGAATGCGTATCACAGATTTAATTTTTTGTTGGTTTATACATAATATGATATGAAATAAAAAATGATAAATGATTGAACTTTTAATAGCCATCAAAATACATTAATCATTTTGTCACTTTTACAAATTTCTGATTCTCACTATTGCTGGTTCGCTTTACAATCAGGCCATTGGTTTTTGGTATAAAAACGTGATACTTTTTAGTACCAGAGATGGTCACGGCAGATTGGAAACGCTCCTTTAACAGCACTCTTTGCAGTTGCAAATCTTCCTTAGAAGAATAACATACAACTGTTTCAGTCAAAGCGGATTTTGCCCATTCATATAACCTTTCAGGGGTTGTAATTGCCTTGTTTGCTGGCAATTGAAGGCTTGCTCGAGTCGCCAATCTTTTTAAATTTCCGCCAAGACCATCGCATGGCCCTTTACCATGAGCGGTGGCATGAAAATGAATCTCGGCCTCGATCTTAAAATCATCTTTATAATGGCATAGATTTATAAAATTGAATCGATTTTTGAAGTGCTGTGAGGCCCCATCGGTACAATATAATATTTTATTGACGGGTAATCCTTTTTCTATAAGATGTTGGTGTAAATATTTTTGGAATCCATAAAAAGCGGCCGTGTCATGTTTGAGGTCATTTGATATCATAACAATACTTTGATGTTTTGTTTGATTTCCATCCCTGTAGTAATACACTGATGTTAGTATTGTAGCCTGTTCGTTGTTCCAATGATATGATTGTACTGCGTCTTGTATTACAAATCTATAATTTTCCGCGAAATCACATTGAACTAAAATTTCGCCTTCAGGAATATTCTGCTTCAATGTTTTAAAGAACAGTGATTGCTCAGCAGCAATGTAAGCATGAGGTTTCAATACATCCAGGCTATTGCACAAATGGTCAACAAAATCATCTGCCGGAAGTAATTGAGTGGTAATTGAAAAGCGGTCAGTACCTATCCACTGCTCAAACTGCACACTTGTTATTTGGTTATCGTCAAAAACAGTCTTTAAATGATCACGAATGGGGTTTGAACCAGGGCATGAAGAACAGCGTTCATTAGGAGCTGATTTTGAGGTCGTTAAGTGACAAAGTGGGGTAGGGTTTGGACACATCATCTTCTCTAAACATTCTTTATAAGACGGAAGGTGCATGTTGGTTTCTTTAGTTAAAGAATCAATGTCTCCTCCAAGCAACATCAATTTGGTGTTCTGATGGTACGTACACACGCAAACAAGGTGAGAACCAGAATCGCCAGCAAGGATGCATTGCTTAGGTCGCAATGTATAAAACTTTCTTAAACCAACTTTGATACCAGGATTTTCAGTTTTAAATAATTGGTATAGCTCTTCAATATTACACATTATAAGCTGTTTTTGTATATGAGACCTCGTACCATCGCATAATTTCACTGAAACGTAATCTTTTTTTCCAGGTAGGATGCGACTTATATCTTCTCGGAGGTAAAAGTTCCTTACCAGGTTTTCTGTTTCAGCAGATAGCTTATTATTCCCACTTCGAGGATTAGGTGAAGACAAAATACCAAATTGTTCGACCAGATGTTTTGCCTTATTGGCTTGCCGTCTCGATGTATTAAATTCTTCCGCTAGTTTAGTTGCACTCCAAGATTTTGGTGCAATTGTCATTATTAAAGTTTTTGTTGATGTTGATGTGGATGGATCATTAAACTTTTCCTTTAACTGTCTTAAAATTTCGTCGTCTCCTGTGATATCTGTTTGAGAGGATTTGTTTTCATGTTTCTCCTCTGGTATAAACAATTCGTCTTTAAGGTTCTGTGAACATTCACTGGAGGTGACGCTACTCTGCGATAACACTGGTTCCGTAATATCTGTCTGTATAATTTGTGGTGGTGGCGTTTCGTTTAACAGACGTTTCCTGCAGCTCTCGCAAACGTAAGCATTAGACGACACTCTCCACTTTCCAGCTAAAGTAACCGAAATTTTTCTAATACTTTTTGTCTTGCGATGAATCGGCAATTTAAAAGGGTTAAAACATTTATTACCGTAGTAATTCATAGTGTCACAACGTAATAAATCACAACATGAAATAATATTTAAGTATTTTTCACAACCACACGTTCACAATTCAAAAACCGTACCGACTGCGAAGCGGGCATAAGCGTCACTAAAAGAATAACGGAAAAATTGAATGATTCGTTATTATCTGTCTCGCTCTCGCAAATAACGTCAAAAGTAATCAATGTCTAAGAAACTCTTTCAATACACAAGAGATGGCGCCAGGAGGTACGTTTGGTGCTACTAGTTAAGTGTAGTCAACTATTTTCATTTTTAAATATATTTTAGTTATAAGTACATTTATATTATAGATTTAAAAATATGTTTAATTATATACTAGACATCTTGGTATGTTACGTTAATGTATTTTAATTGATGAAAATTTGAGGATAGAACGAATTAACTTGTAAAACGGTCAACAGAAGAGATCGCCAGTACGACGCTCAGAGTGGCGTTGCTGCACTGTACTACCTTTTTCTCCAAAATGAATGCAGATCACGTTCTCAAAATGTTTACGTATTTATTATGAAATATAAGCTACAATTAGAAGTACAAAAAATTTTTTTCAAAAATACCGAACTTTGTCCAAATTTGAATTAAAATTTTCACTTCCGGAATAAAGTATGAAAAAAAGTTTTTTTTTTTAAATTATTAAAACTGCAATAAACATCATCTTACAGTATAACATAAACACTGCTTACCATATTTTTTTAATTATATTTTAATAGCGGCTACAGCTTTTAAAAAAAACAGTTCTTCAAATTTCTCGAATAATTTGAATGCTTCTAAACCGGAAATGAAGTCGAATAAAAAAAAAGTAAAAATGTGCAATTTTTTTTTACATTAACCAGTACAACTATGCCAAATTTCAGCAAATTCTGTGACCTGACCCCTTTTTCGCTGCCCGCTTGGCGTGAAATGCCCCTATTGTTGTATAAATTTGTAAATAATATAGACAATACT
>JALPQI010026564.1:0-11024 GCA_025490895.1 Thaumatotibia leucotreta | reverse complement strand
TCAAATGGTTAAAAATGGACGTCCAGATTGAGAGTCCACTCAGTTTACACGCATATTAGGTACAAATACAATACGATACCATTACAGCTGTGTCATTGTTACAGAGTTCCCTACGTGCCTCAGAGGCTGACAAGAGACGAATGCTGGACCGCGTGGCTAAGCTGGAAGACGAGTTAAGACTGCTCAGGGTATCCACTAGGTAAATACAATCAACGAAATCCAGTCGATTGATGAAATTTGTCGGTTTTGTACGCGGAATTACAAGCACTTTTAATCCCTGTGGACGAAAAAGCAGTTTTGCAGCAGTTTTTGTGTTACGATTTACCGTATATTTTGTGTGATCGTTATCGTAACCAAAGGAAATTCAAAACAATATATATAAAAGCTCGTAATTCTGAGTTTTCATTACATGAGTAGTAAATCGATTTTACAGTGCGTAATATGTTCAGAAAGTGGTTCTTTTTATTAAGAGTTAACTTATGCACAGAATGTCACGCTTTTCCATAATAGGTACTGCTGTTGTATGATATCCGCGTACAAATGTTAGCTGTCAACACGAATATCATAATAAATAACTATTTGTCTTTCATAAAAGAAAACTGGGTATTTCTCAGAGCTTAAATGGACATCTCATTCATCTGGTCACGTTTTTTTGGAAGTGGCTACATATTTTGGTATCATTTTCGGTCGTCAGATACAGCACCCATTTCTCTATAAGACAACCAAAGCCAACCTCAAATCATTCAGCCACTTCCAAAAAAACGTGACCAGATGAATGAGATGTCCGTTTGCTTTCTGAGAAATGCCCAAATAATCTAACCTTGCAGTCTCGACTCGAGCGAGAACGGCATGACGAACGGAGCCGAGGATCCGGAATCAGAGCGGCAGCGCCTGCGCAAGGAGTTGACCAGCATGAAGAAAGCCAAGCAGACTGCGGAGGAACACGCACTCAAGTAAGTAGCCATGTAAATAATGATTTATTAGTGGACTTTATAATAATTTAAATAAGTAAGGTGAAATATAATATACAGGGTGTTCCACAAGCCACTGAAAACCTTGAACGGGGTGATTTAGTAGGCTATACTGAACAACTTTTAATATGGGGCCAATCACGAAATCTAAAATAAAAATGTCTTTGTCATACATTTTGACCGATTGATCACGACATTTTATATTAAAAGGCAAATTTTTTTTTGTAATTTCTGGGTTAGCTCCATAGTAAAAGTTATTCAGTTTAACCTACCAAATCACCCCGTTCAAGGTTTTCAGTGGCTCGTGGAACACCCTGTATGTACTTTTTAATCTAGTTTATATACAAAGTACACATAAAAGTCTAATTTTCAGAAGTTTCTTTTTGCCCAACTCTGCTACTTGTGTATGTTTATTGATTTAAACTTTCATGATTATCACTCATATTTTAAAGACAAACGGGTCTTAATCGCGTAAGTAAGTTTACGTTCAAGCCATTGGATGTTGTGAGTGTTGTGTGTAGGCCTAGTGACAACCCTAGCCTAGAAGTGAATAATCAAGATCAAGTGCGGGTAGTTCGAAAAACCCGCGCAGCTCGAATGTGTTGATACATTCTCTCCCCAGTCTGCCTGCGACCACGGGTGTAACGGCATGCCCGAAAAGTCAGAATATAATTCAACGTAAGTTTACGCGATTAAGACCCGTTTGTCCTTGAAATTTGGGTATGTTTATTTCATTTACTTCTTTATATCCAGCTTACTGAGAGAATAAAATGAATCGTTAACTTCCAGACTGGAGCGGCTAGTAACCCAGCTGCGTTCCAAATTCAACGGCCTCCAAACATCTCCGAACGGCCCCGATTCCCTCCCGAGCGAAACCGAACAAGACCCGAACCGAACGCGCCGTACCAGCGTCAATTCGAACACTACCGTAGTGTTCGGTCCTGTGACTGACTTGTAGCGAACACTCGCTAGCGATGTCTGTGTTTTAGCCACAGATGTGCTCTGGTGTGTATTGGATAAAATATACTGAACAGAATTAACAGACCCAAACTGCGTGGTAGGACTTAACTCGAGCATTTCTGTCATGTTCGGACCTGTGATTGACTTGTAGCGAACACTCGCTAGCGATGTCTGTGTTTTAGCCACAGATGTGCTCTGGTGTGTATTGGATAAAATATACTGAACAGAATTAACAGACCCAAACTGCGTGGTAGCACTTAACTCGAGCATTTCTGGCGTGTTCGGTTCTGTGACTGATTTGTAGCGAACACTCGCTAGCGATGTCTGTGTCTTAGCCACAGATGTGCTCTGGTGTGTATTGGATAAAATATACTGAACAGAATTAACAAGACCCAAACTGCGTGGTAGCACTTAACTCGAGCATTTCTGTCGTGTTCGGTCCTGTGACTGACTTGTTGCGAACATTCGCTATAAATGTCTGTGTTCTAGCCACAGATGTGCTCTGGTGTGTATTGGAGAAAATATACTGAACAGAATTAACGGACCCAAACTGCGTGGTAGCACTTAACTCGAGCATTTCTGTCGTGTTCGGCCCTATGAGTCCTATGACTGACTTGTAGTGAACACTCGCTAGCGATGTCTGTGTTTTAGCCACAGATGTGCTCTGATGTGTATTGTATAAAATACACTGAACAGGATTGTCATGTTCGAAGATTTTCAAGCCTAGTGTTCCCGATACAACCGAACAGGAGCTGAACTGCCCCGTGGCGGGCTTGTAGCAAACACCCGCTAGTGATGTCTGTGTTTTAGCCACAGATGCTGTGGTGTGTATTGGATATAATATACTGAACGGAATTGTTGTATTCGATGGTTTTCAGTGGTAGTGTTCAGAGTTGTACCGAAAAGTACCCAAACTGTGCTAACTTGGTAACAGTCAACTAGATTTCTGTTGTGTTCGGTTTCATGACGGACTTGTGCCGAACAATCGCTCGTGACGTCTGTATTCTGGCCAGAGATGTGCTCTGGTGTGTATTGAATAAAATATACTGAACAGAATTCACTTGTGTATACGACCGTATTTGAGCCTAGTGGTACAGAGTCCCAATAGATTCCAGTTAAAATGGAATTTAAAATACACATGTACCTCCGTCATACGTTTAATTTCGTATTGACTGAGCGTATACTTTTTAACCCAGTTATTCCAGTTTAATCGAAGTCACAAGCCTATGAGACCTTTTGGAAGACTACCGTTGAATACCTACGAAATCCTGAATAATCACAGTACCTTACATTTTAAACTTAATATTAGATAATGTTAAAAATCACAAATGGAATTTAAAACTCATTGCTTGCATATCCATAATTGTAATGGACAATATCTAATATAATAGAAATCTAGTGTGGTGCTTGTCTAACTTTATTAACTCGTGTTCTTAATTTGTTTGTTAAATAATAATATTAACGTTGTGTGCTATACGATATTATTTACCGACACATTGCGTACGATTCCGTATTGACATTTACAATTTTCACATTTGACACTATTATCAAAGCTTTTAAAGTTTTAAGTATATTTATTCTGTCAATAATTGTATAAATGATAAAACGATGGTATATTTTATTGGTGCTTTTAAAATAATTCAAGTTACTAAATACCTACATAAATATAGTTTCATACAGAGCTAAGGAGACATAATTTAGTAACAATTATGTGAACTTATTAACAGTTTTTTTTGCCTAAATATTCACTACTCCATTCTAATGCTTTATTTTTAAAGTTATAATACAACCTACATATTTTACTTGACCTATAACCTCGAAGATAGATAAAAAGGTTAGAATAGGTATTTTTATTCGAAACGATAACTTTAATAAAACCATTAGGTCAAAAGCTATTATAACTTATAACGCTAGGTAAATAAAATATTTTTATCGCAATTTTAGGACAATCTTGATTTTTTCACATGTTTATGTTTCCATCGAATTCCAACTTCTATCTAATGGCTAATTCATTGATTAGTAGTAAAAACCGACATAGTGTTACAAAGTTCTATGTTACACGTAACTTCTGAACAACATAGAACCTTGTGGGATTATGTTTGTTGTTCGGCCAAATTGATGTTTGATGTTTCTATTATAGTGAATTGCAATGTCAGATGTGCTCAATGGTGGTGTATTTGTTGTAATAATTATGACGCAATTGAATGTGTTGTTGAAAAATCATGATCATTAGTGTTTTATTTAATGTTTAATTTTAATTATGGTCTCAAAATATCTTGAACAAATAATATGATTTTATATCAACTAATCATTATGTTTAGATTTATTTTAGTGGCATTGTATTGTATTTTATTAATAATCTAGCTCATGTTTGTGATGGTTGTTTGTTTGTAATAATTTAATAACATTTTACCGAATTAATTTTATCGATAGGCGTGCTCTCTATAATCATAACTCTGTGTTAATAAAATTTATGCGTGTGCGGTTTAAAACTTACAACAATTAAAAATGTTACTAAATGCCATAGTTTAATATAACAATGCAACACTATTCCATTTTTAAATGATACGAACAAGATGGTCCTAATTTACATATTTACTGAATTGTTGTTTACTCACTCTGCCATAGAATA
The DNA here is from genome assembly GCA_025490895.1 of Thaumatotibia leucotreta. Taxonomy (NCBI): domain Eukaryota; kingdom Metazoa; phylum Arthropoda; class Insecta; order Lepidoptera; family Tortricidae; genus Thaumatotibia; species Thaumatotibia leucotreta. The sequence continues at coordinate 6,461 of JALPQI010026564.1, read as the reverse complement.
CTCACATTTATTATAAATACTAGAAATAGCAATAGGTAGATTTTTTTTAATTAGGAAAATAAATGTGTAGATAAAAAAGGAGCATAAACCAATACCTACTTTGTTTTTCATTATACTAAGGGTAAAGATAATAGCTGTGATCAGTTGAATGGCATATTCTGAATCTTACTCTGAGTAAAAAAAGACAAGACATATATTTGTATTCATGAGGATACGATATTGAATAACCTCCAAAACGGGTCAGCCCTATTTATGTTGCACACTGTAGAGGACTCCCTGCGACCATGGGACCGTTTCTCGAACGCTTGTAACTTGTAATACAAGCGAAAGTCTATTTTTAACACTATTAATGAGATAGGGACTTCCGCTTGTATTAGAAGTTACAAGCTTTTCGAGAAATAGGCACCATATATAACATGGACGTCTAACGCCAGCTCAAAAATGCCCCCAAAAACAATTGTTCAATTGTGCCAAGATGGGCAGGAAATAGCGCTTTTCTTAACACCGCGCATATTTTGGCGCAACATCTTTGACAAATGTTTATAAGATATACTAACCCACCAATCCAACTATTTTTAAAATGAGGGTGTGACACTTGTCAACTAAAATTCAGGACCGTTTTTGAAAGGCAATTTAGTATGGCGTGCGGCTTCCTTTTATATTTGTTCGTAGAGGACACCCAATAAATCTAATAGTAAACGGCTTAGACCTGAAAAGGCTCCTATATGAAAGCTGTATCATTTACAGTAAATGTAATAATTATTTTTACACATTTATTTTACATAGGTAGGTACTCAATTGACACTAACATTATTTAATAGATCAGATGCACTCGAAAACCCCTACTTGGTACTTGTGTTGATTAAATTATGGGCGATATTTTGCTTCTAGCCTTGCGATAATTCCGTAAAAATGATATCAATACGATCTTCAGAAAATTCACCATGAAGATGTTTTGTTAGTGAAGTTTGGAATTATCCCAATGCACCCTTCAGTTTATAAACTAACCACCGACATCACACGTAGTATAGATAGACTGATTTTAATAATTTATTCTTGTAAATAAGTAACATACCAAATTGGAGATTAGATAATATGTCATAATTTATTAACACTTGCAGATGATAGAAATGCTGCCGTAGATTTAATCAATAATATTGCTTTTGTGAAGTTAAAGGTACATGTATATAGTTGTAACATTAACATTAAGGCACTGGTCTCACCACGAGCTACTAAGCTACATGAACTATCGGCTATAAACACTAACAAAAGATACGCACTCCCGTGTAAATAAAAGAGACACGGCGATACTCGCCCGGCGGTGATAGCTTATAGCTGCGCGAGTATCGCCGTGTCTCTTTTATTTACACGGGAGTGCGTATCTTTTATTCGTGTTTATAGCCGATAGTTCATATAGTTTAGTAGCTCGCGGTGAGACCAGTGCCTAAGGGTGAATCGTCAATTAGAGATAGCTTCAACTTTTATTTTAATGATACCATTTTTAATAATCTGTGAGAAACTAGGCGGTGCACCGTGTTCCCGTTTTTATCGTTTATCGTGCTATGCGCTTTCAAACTTGCATACTCATTAGAAAGTGATCGAAACGCCGATAAACACTGGACCATCAAAAGCCTACAGATTCGTAAAAGTTTGATTTGTTGACACTTCCCTGTATGCCATCTCATGTTATTAAAGTACACGCAACAGTGTATCAACTATGGTGAATTAGTGTTCCGAGTACTAAGGCGTTTATTTTAGATTACCATCATAACAGATATTCTTGAGGCGTACTGATGACTGAAGGAAGTTTCATTTTAATGTATTAATAATATAAATACTTGAAAAACTATGGAAATTCTTTTTAATTTATTTGCTTGATATTGTTTAGCGAAGACTGTGGATTCATTCGAAATAACCTCCCTAACATTTGTAATAATGTGAATGGGTCAAAATTATTTTCGTTGTCTTGTTTCATACCACTCTGTCACGCTTTTAGTTACTGTTTCGACTCAGTACCTACCTATAAAAAAAACCTATATAAAAAAATCGGTGCACTTGTATTTCTTTTTCACGCTAGATTTTAATCCATACATCAGATATTGAAAACAAAACATCATCTCATACAAAAATCACAAGTGTGTCACGTTTTTTAGGGACACGAAATAAGACAACGAAAAGAGTTTTGACCCGAATACCTGTTGATAAAGTTTTAGAATAGAATATTGGTGCCTTATATGTAACCTATCCGCCCATTGTATGTCCTGCTGCCAAACCTGTGCCAACAGTATGGTCTACGATTTTTTTTTTGGTTTTTATGTTTCCCACCCAGGAATACTTTTTTTATCCTGATCGCAAAATGTTGCTGCAACATGCTGCAAGCTAAAGGTGCATGCAGACCAAAATAGCATTCGCTGTTCTATCCCCCACTCTACGAAATCAACGAATCACGTTTCGTGTAATGATCGAATTTCGTAGAGTAGGGGGATAGAACACCGAATGCTCTTTTGGTCTGCATGCACCTTAACGTACAACTAACGATACCTTCCGTTTAATCTTACTGATCTAACAGGATTGTAAAATATTGGATTGAAAAATCCCTTTTTTGGGATTGCAAAAACAAGAAACCCAAAAAAAACCTTAATTAAAATGACCATTTTAAATATTATTTAGGCACTGATAATCATTTTTAATCATAAATATGACAGCACTATATTAACTATTTGGTTTGTCGATATTTATTAAATTTTAATCAAGTAAAAATGGCTAAACGTAGATTGTATTGTAGAAACATCACAAATACCAACCTGAATTCTCAGGTCCCCTTTTTAGAAACTTAAAAAAAAACAAGTGAAATAAACATTGATATCGAAAGATAGTTTAATTTATAGATTTATGAAAACGCTCATCAATCGTTAATTAGTTAAAATTCTTCTTCTCACACTTTATTTTGTGTTAATTTTGTTTTAATGTGTCACAATTCGTTGGCTTTAATGTAGGCAGAATGATCTATCGTTATCGACTCTATGGCGCCTAGTAACCAATCAAATCAATTGTAATCTGATTTTATACAGTTTTTTATATTTAACAATATAATTTATTAGAATCGGTATCCTGGTGCCGTTGCACTTACAACTCACTGCATTCTTAAAGCAAATAGTCTGGAAAGGCATTGTAAGCTTGTAAAACAATCTTATTTCAACGATCATTAGGAAATAGAAGCCATTTATAAATCACATCCTTATTAGGTACTTCTTATCCTAACGGGTCGATAAAATAAATACAAAATGTACATAGCAGCGTCATATTTTTTGTGTTACGTACGATACATTTTGTCTAACAACCTTTGACAGTAAAAAAGGCGACAAATTAAAATTTTCTATGATTGGTCAACAATACGTCCTTACACTAAAGGTAACCCTATAAGATGAAATATATTCAGAATGGGGAAAGACAGAAAGTCGTCTTTCTGGTACAGCGTCTGCTGATAGCATTTTGTCTTACCCATTCAAAAAACCCTTTCATCTTACCCCAACTCACCTTACCTCGTTTTTCTACTGCCGAAGGTTGTTGGACAGAGTATATCGTTATAGTTTGTATGACTAACTTTCGTAAGCCAATAGACGCCATCGTGGATTTGTAATGAATGATTAAGCCCTTGGTGCTTAGACAAGTTGCCAATCACTAACGCTTCGTCAATCGTAAATGAAAGGCAGCAAACTGTCTTTGTCGCACTAATATGACAGAATGACTGAGAGGGAAAACTACGATACGCTAGTAAGCGTTAGCGATTGGCAACTTGGCTAAGCATCCTTATGTAAAAGTTTTTGCATTCGACCCTAAAAACTATAAATTGTCAGCATTTTACGATTTGTATTACTACAGAGTACGATAGTATAGCAGATCGAAATAGGTACGGTTACGTTAAATTACTGTCAATTTTGTGATGTTAACATTAATTTTGTAACCCGTTTGTGGCTTGTTTACTTGACTACACGACCGGGATTGGTGGACGGAGGGGTATTCAGTAAATTATTTCCATTATTTCAATGTGTTTTTTTATTATTTCAAGTATTTCTACTGTTCCTAACCCTAAACTTGGTAGAATTTTAAAAAATTGTGCGTTCACTGGCCGTGTGGTGACGGCAGAAAGAATACATTTGTCACCACTCCAACTCCTCCTGCGGGTCTCGTAAGAGTCGACTAAGGGATTAAAGTGTCACCACCATATTTGATTAAAGATTGATGATGGGCAGCAGCGTCATCATAGTGGACACATTACTGCGATCGCCAATCCGCTTGCCCAGCGTGGCGATTGTGGGCATTTACCTCCTAATGCGTCTATACCCATAGTTAATAGGAGAGGCCTACGTCCAGCAGTGGACTATCATAGGCTGATGATGATGATGATGATGGTGTGCGTTCCAGCCTCCTCGCCGCTGTATAGAGAAAAAATTCTGCCTTGAAAAAAAATACAAAAAGTCTTATAAGATACATACTTTTTGACCCACTTTTTTTTTACAAGACTATGTTATTTAGTTATAATGTTAAAAGTTTAGTGTGGTAGAGCACAGTATATTTGTCAAATGTAAAAAGTTTAAATTCCCGCCTTATTTTGGTTACTATGGATTTTGAATTCTATTTAAGAATTGATTTGAGTTCAATATTTGTTGTAGGGATCCTTATCAAACACAGACGAAGGGTTCAGTTGGTGATAAAACCAAGTTTGTGTTCTAAAGTGATTATGAAATATAATGCAAGTTTTAGGTTTGTTTAGTTTTTTTGCGTTCTACTGGCAAACGGACATGTTACAAATAGTAATATCACTCTTTATCATTCGGGAATCATAAATTGGGATTATGACCGCGAAATCACTTGACAATCAATCTTTTAACTGCTAGATTAAAGTTAGGTACGTAGATATTAGGTAGGGTAAATTGCTAGTAACTGGCCACTCTCTAGTAGGTAACTGGACACCTTGTAAAAATGAACTCTATGTGCTTATAATTTAAATTCATTTTGGAATAGGGAGAGTGATTGACATTGACATGACACATAGTTTTAAAATGAATTCTAAGTTTAAGCACATAGAGTTCATTTATATATAAGGTGTCCAGTTACTGGAGAGCGCTCAGTTACTAAGCTCTGAAATGGAATTCGAGATCAAAAATGTAAACAATCTATGACAATGACATGACATTATAAATTTCAATGTTAAAATGACATTCCAGGGGTATAAAACTTTTTATTTTTTAACACCTTTATAAATTAACGTCGCATTTTGAGATGGGTTATTTATTTTATTTTATTTATTTGCACACTTACAAACTATCCTTACAGGTGCTAAATCTAAGACAATGCTTGATGTTTAGGTGTAGATACGCGAAAGTCAAAGTATATTCGATACACAAGTATCACAATCATTACCATATTTTTGGACATGACTATAAAAAACATACGGCTGAGTGTCCACGGTTCCTGATTACAAAAATAATACTTAGAAAATTTGCTAGAATGATGTAAATAATCAACATAATCAATGTTTGAAAACCAATGTCGTGTTACTTTATTCTTTAAGATAGTCGGGGAACGAATTCCAGTCTTCATCTATACTCACAATCGAATCAATTTCTATAAAAAAAATTAAAATGATTGATTTTTAGGTAAAAATACTAAAATCTTTTTTCATGTACTTCGTAATGCTAAATTATAGGAGTTTTTATGGATTCATAAAAGAGTTATTTGGAGCACCATCTTGTTTTGATTTTTTTCAGTACATTATTATAACTGCGAACCAAATGTTTAAAACTTCTTATCATTGCCAGTAGTATAAATTAAACACCCTACATTTTATTAAAACTAGAGAAATATATGATTAAAAAAATAATGTATGATATTAAAAAATTTGTAAAATATTTAAAAACTATACGTACCGTCAGTGACATGCATGTGCGCATTTTTTAAAAGTATTTCAATGATTTTAGATTACCCACCTCTCGCGATATTTTTTTTGTGGTGGTATCCCATTTGTTTACATTTTTGATCTCCAATTCGATTTCAGATCTTAGGAATTTACGCTACCTAGAATAACTCACACTCAACTACTAGACTAGGTTAATAACACAAACTCAAAATAGTACATTACGACACAAGTGCGAAAAACATAAAATTCGAAAGGAGTGACGATGCATGTTTTAAATCGACACGGGTTACGAATTTCCTTTTCACACGTGTCTCGTACGACGTTTTTTTAGTACAGATGGCCCTCCGAAGTTTTGGACCGAACGTAAAAAGAGCCACTTCTCGCACTAGCGCGTAAAAAACGTAGGTACCATCTGTTCAAAAATAGTACTTTTCGATGCAAATAATGAAGTTTCTACACGTTTATCGAACGACTTTTTCATAACAAGTGCCTTAAAAAGAGAAATTAACACACGCGAAGCGTGCGTAAAGTTTATAAGTTT
>JALPQI010026562.1:0-22209 GCA_025490895.1 Thaumatotibia leucotreta | reverse complement strand
GATTTTGAAATCACGATCGAAGAAGATCGTGATTTTGAGTAGGAAATAAGGTTTATTCCTACTGTATTCGCTACCTAATTTGGTTAAAATATTATTATTGACGATAAAAGTATACGATTGAAGACTGGACATCACTAATAGTAATGACATTTTATCTAGTCAGGTTGGTAGCATTGTTCAAGAAAATGGAGTCGTTGATGGAGTTAACGACCAAGTAGAGCTACTTTATTTGTCTCTTTTTCCTTATGGAATACGTCTTGAGATGGAGTGAAGGATGACAATAGTTTGTTCATGTATGTCTTAATACACGGAATCTTCCCTATATTTTATCTGTGGTCAGACGGAACAAGCTTGGACGAGTTATTGCCACTATGAAAAAATAATATAAATAGCAATGAATGAAAAAAAATGGCAACTTTGTTTTACTGTCAAGACTGTCACTCAAATTTTTCAATTCTGTCATTTGCGCAAAGAGTATTGTAATATAATATGAATAAGAGTGGCAACTCTGCGGTCCGTCTTGCATGTATGGGAAGTGCTGCCACCTGCGAGTTTGGAGTCGGAACTAAAGCTGTGTGTATATACATACCTACATATATGCCTATATATGCATATTTTTCTTTAGTTGAGCGGGAATTTCATCCGCGCTTAGCACGCGTACTGTATCTGTGTTTGAAAACTTGCTAAATTTACTTAGTGTAAACACTACGAAATTGCAAGCTTTCAAATACAGCTACAGTGTAATGCTAAGCGCGGAAGTTTTGATTCCCTTATTACAGATTTTTGAATGAACTAAAACTGTTCATTGAAAAATTTGTTTCAGGGATATTCAGCTAAAGGAGAGAAATAAAAATAATAGTTATGATTTATTTTTTTAATTGTTTATGCTTGTTATAATACAACTGAGCTGCTTTTTTCACAGATTCGTTACCATTATAAGTAAATGTGCCTTCTAATATTCCATTCACCGACCGGCACCAACTATAAATAATAATATTAATAGTAGTGTTTACAAAACATTCTTTTAATTTTTGAGAATGGGCAGTACAATCCATAAAGGAAAAATCGGTTATAATTTCGACAAAAGCTATTATTCTCTCTTTTAGGTTTTTTTCGTGGCAATCGCTGTTTAGGAAGCCAATTGTAGTTTTTTGGATGTCATGAAAGCAAGCTACTAGACAATCCGATGGATATGATAGCCACGCTTTACCTTTCTCAAATTCCTTCGCATGTAGATACCTGTATTTTTCGTTTTTGGAATCACCTAATAGCTTGCTTTTACATTCTTTACACCCTTTAATAACTTTTTGCAAACATTTCGATAAGGCCCACCCGCAGACATACGTTCTTTGATCAGACCCAGATTCTGTAAATTCATCTAACAATGTATCTAGAGGCTGATCAATTACAATGTTTTGGGATTGCGAGGGAACATTTTCATTGTTTTTATTTTTAATCAAAAAGGAAAGTGACTGCAAACAGTAATTCATGTCTTTCTCACAATTTGAGTTAATAGAATGATGGCTACTTAAATTATTTAACAACAGGGTTTTAAATGCTCCCTCGAACCCCATGCAGTTGGGTGCAATATTTCTAACACCCAAACTACGTATGCTGCCAAAAAAGTTTTCTAGTGGGTCCTGATTAAAGTTTCTTGTAAACATGGCATCCAATGCGTATTTTTTTGACAACAATTGCCATAGTGATTTAATTCCTTCTATAGTTTTAATAAAGTTATTTATAGTTGGTACATGTTTTACACTTGGTCCGTCAGCTCTATTCACTATGAATTTAACAGATTTTAACGTTTGAAGTCCCTCTTGCCAAAGCGCATGGTGAGGAGAGTTTCTTTTAACAGCTGCTCTATATTTTTTACCCGAGGATACCGAGAAGCTTGACGCGTTAAGTGAATCAAATAGTTTATCTATTAGAGACACGAAAGGAATTATATCCATATATTCTTGTGGCACTTCTTTTCGGGCAACTAGATTGTCTGTCGCTACAGCCATACTATGGCTGAGCACTTGCGCAGCATTTTTTACCCTCATTTTTTTAATTTTTTTTGGATCAATATGCTCTTGATTTATTTTAGGCAATAATCTCAACTCACCATGCGACTTATCGGCAGCAAAAATATTAACAAAATACTCCCACTTAATTTTCTTTTGTTGGTTGTTATGCATATATATGAGATCTTTATTTAATAAATTATTTCGAACTCCCTTTAGCAAATGAGGGACATCAAACAATGGTATTATTTCAAGATCATTTACAATAATCACATCATTTTTCCACTCCTTTCTCTCATTGAAATATTTACATTTGGCCTCTGCTATTAAATCATTGATACAGGCTGAATTGGGAGATCCTTGGTCACAAACGGTTGCCACAATCTTAAGCCCCGTAGCCTGCACATTAATTTATTACCCTCCTTTAATATTTCTTTAAGTTTTTGTGTGGACAACCGTTGCGTAAAATAATATGCTACTGGCTGCTTAAAATTTTTTTTGACGCCTTTTACCATAAACACTAAGGCGTGATTGGCAAAATTTTGCGTTTTATAATTGCCCAAGTTTTCGAAACCTACAAGGTCATCTGTGTGAGAATTATAAAATATTTGCGGAGCAATCGACATTTCGTCAAATATTAATGTACACAGACGATCTTGTGGCAGCATTTTTGTTACTGTTGAATGTAATTCTTTGAAAATTATAGGATTTATTCCTGGATTTAGCTTAATTTTCGCCAATAACCCCTTTAATACCTTTCTGGAAGGTAACGTGAAGTGCTGACACATTAAAGCATAAGCTTTGGGGCTCTTTTTATAGAATGATAAAGATAAAACCTTTTCATCTAATGTAAATCTATGTCCCTTCTTTTTCTTTTGCCCTTCTAAACATTGCATTCTGACAAATGATTTTACTGACGCAGACATATTTTGCGTAAATTTCTCGAACTCCTTTCTAGGAGACTGCTTATCCAGGTGCTGAAGACGCAATCTGAAATTCTTCAATTTCTGACGTAACCTGCAAATTTCATTTTTCTTTTTCCGAAGCTTCTTTGTGAAGTCCATTCGAGTTTTTTTCTTGCAAAAACTCGAAAGTTTTTTCTGAAAATAATAAATAGACTATCATTAATATGGATTTCAATAAATATTAAAAGAAAAATGTGAATCGTAATTAAAAACTATCCGATTTTAATTACAATTTACGCCTTTCTATAAGAAACAATATAGTACATTACGATACAAGTGTAAAAAAAGGAAGTTCGAAATGAGTGGCGATACTGGCGATAAATGAAAACACGGCCGACAAAACATTTAAGAAGACCCGTGAATGTATTGCACAAGAAAGGCGTCACATCGACCAAATTGTCAGCCTCCGTAGCATAGTTGGTATTGGTAGTGACCCTGCCTACGAAGCTGGAGGTTCCGGGTTCGAATCCCGGCGAGGGCATTATTTGTGTATTTAATTATCACAAATATTTGTTCCTTGGTCATGGCTGTCTATGTATTTAAGTATCTATACAGGGTGTTTGGTCAGCGGTGTCGGAGCTTTTAAGGGCTTAAACTACAATCAATTTTATCGATAAATTACCATGCATTTTTTTTTGTGCAAACGATAATTAAATGGCGGCAATTTTAAAATTTCAAACAAACGAATACGGGTGCATGAGGTATTTCTGGAATTATACTTTTATTATCGGTCCTATCTTTGCAAAAAAAATCTCGTTAGAGAGCTCATTAGTACGGTCAAATCGTATATCATTTTACCCTAAACTCGCAAATCAAGAAGTATCGCTGCATTTTTGGTATGTTATTTAGACACCATAGGACAGTATAAAACCACATTTTGCAAGCAAAAAAAAGTTGTGCTAGCTGCGTATTACGTGAAAAACTGCTAAATTTACGGTATTTTTTTAGTTACTGATATTTATTAAAAAACTCTTACGTTTTTTGACATTATATGTTAAGAAGCGTTTAAAGATTAATAAATTTCCAACAAGTTGAGCTAATAAACATTACCGTAGGTCTTATAGTTTCAGATATTCGAGACTTCCAAAAGTACTCTTTTTTGTAAACTAGCTTTATTTTGAGTTTTGCTAACTTTTTCACCTTAAATAATATCGCCTCACCTAATTATGCTACGAAAAACATGCAATAATGGCCTTATAGCGCACCTAATATTCTTTAATTTAAGGGTAAAATCAGGCCAGTAAACTTTGTAATTGAAAATAAAAACGCGAAATTCAAAAGGCAGGAGGCCCGCTATCTAAGTTTTTCATACAAATCGCAAGTCGTGTTGCAAAGCTGCAATTTTGGTATATTAATAATAATAATAATAATAATAATACTCTTTATTGTACACCTCAAAAGAAACATTATACAAGAAGACAACTAATCTAGAGGCAGACAACAGGCGGTCTTATTGCTAAAGAGCAATCTCTTCCAGACAACCTTTAGGTAGCGAAACATAATTAATAAGCGTTTATTATATATATGGACCTTATAGGGATATACGAAAATGCATATTACAGGTAAACAAAATAATAATTTCGGCATAGGACGTAAAAAACGGAAAAAAATACGGACTTTTTTTAGCTTTGAACGTTTAACTAAAAAACCATTACCTTTTTGATACTAATTGCTATAAAACTTAGAAAGAATATTAAATTTGAAACGATTTGAGCTACATTGCATCACCGTAACTTATATATATATTGAGATACGACATTCCAAAAAGTGCCCTTTTATCACAAAATTTTAGGTTACGTTAATGTTATTCACTAAATATTGGCAAAACGTTCGCACTAAGAAAAAAAAGTAATTGTAGCTAATAACTACATTAAATTTCAAACAAGTTGAGCCGATAACAATTATTGTAAGTCCTATAGCTGGAGGTATACGAGGCTTCAAAACAGGCATTTTTTTTCTTAACTTAATGAAGGGCACTTTTTAAAATGTCGTATCTCAAAATCTATATAACTTACGGTATTGCAAGGTAGCTCAAATCCTTTCAAATTTAACCCTTATTAAGGCATCAGTCACACCAAAATTTCATTGGCTTTGACACGTTTCAGTGACAGAATAAGTTTCAAAATGAGGTGGTAAATATATTACCATTGCCCTATTAAGGGTTAAATATTCTTTCTAAGTTTTGTAGCAATTTGTATCAAAAGATAATAGTTTTTTAATTAAACGTCAAAAACTAAGAGAAGTCCAAAATGTTTTCAGTTTTTGACGTCTTATGCCGAAATTCTTTTTTTGTTTTTCTTGTAATATGCATTTTCGTTTATCCCTATAGGGGCTTTATAATATACCAAAATTGCAGCTTTGCAACACGACTTGCGATTTGTATGAAAAAACTTAGAAAGCGGGCCTCCTGCCTTTTGAATTTCGGGTTTTTATTTTCAATTACAAAGTTTACTGACCTGATTTACCCTTAAATTAAAGAATATCAGGTGCCCTATAAGGCCATCATTGCATGTTTTTCGTAGCATAATTAGGTGAGGCAATATTAAGTTGAAAAAGTTAGCAAAACTCAAAATAAAGCTAGTTTACAAAAAAGAGTACTTTTGGAAGTCTCGAATCTCTGAAACTATGAGACCTACGGTAATGTTTATTATAGCTCAACTTATTGGAAATTTATTAATCTTTAAACGCTTCTTAACATGTAATGTCAAAAAATGTAAGGTTTTTTTTAATAAAAATCAGAAACTAAAAAATTATTGCAAATTTCGCAGTTTTTCACGTACTACGTAGCTAGCACAACTTTTTTTTTGCTTGCAAAATGTGGTTTTATAGTGTCCTATGGTGTCTAAACAACATACCAAAAATTCAGCTATACTGCATGCTTTGCGAGTTTAATGTAAAGTTTGACCGTACTACATTAGATAAGCAAATAATTAAGCTAATCATTTGACTCAACTATTTCAACAACAAGGCCAAAAAAATATTAAAAATGAAAAATAGTAACAAATTCACCTTAATTTTTCAATTAATTTAAATTTGCATGAAAACTAGGTCGTTAACATAGGTTTTTGGTATTATTATTTGTTAGTACAGGATTTTAGCTAAAAAATAACACCATAATTTACAGTTATACCTTAAGTACTTTAGGAATTACAAGTGCTCAAACATGCACTGGATGGATGGAAGGTGGCCACTTAACTATTGAGCACACTGCTGACATTCATTTGTTTATGGATTTTGCATCGGGAACGCTAAATGTAGCTGTTTTGGTGCATCTAACCCACGTGCTCTCGGGTATATTATACAATCCCTTACAAGCAGGGACAGGAACCGTTATTTTCTCCATACAAAAAGAACGGTTATTTTTCGCTCTTAGGTATCCTGTATACCCTGGCATCCCAAAGTTATGGGACATGAAGGGGAAGTACCTTAAATATAGTATTTTGCTAAAAGAAGACATTATGTTATTTTTAAAAGTTAGTAATTCTGCATTTCAAAATTTTCTAAAAATTACTTGCTTCGTCTGGGAATCGAACCGACTTGAATGGAAAACCTCCCCCACTTTTAAATGCCAATCGTAAAATAGCTAAAAAATAATAACTCTTCTTAAATAACATAGTATTTTAATTTAAAAGAAAGGAACAACGCGAAATTAATCATTTTAATCAAATGAAAAATAAAAACATACATGAAAATGCCGCAGTCAATTAAGGAGGTATTTTTTGTAAATTAATTAATTAAATGCTCAAAATGTGATACCTCTTGTCTTTCGCGAATCGCCAATTTGACTCAATCATTTTAAGTTGTTCCTTTCTTTTAAAATACTATGTTACTTTATCATCATCATTATCATCAGCCAATTGACGTCCACTGCTGGACATAGGCCTCCCCCAGAGAGTTCCACAAAAAGTTCTATGTTACTTAAGAGTTATTAATTTTTAGGTAGTTTTTCGATTGGTATCATAAAAGAAGGATAATTATTTTTTTTACATTTAAGTCGGTTCGATTCCCAGACGAAGCAAGTAATTTTTGGAAAATCTATGAATGCAGAATTACTAACTTTTAAAAATAACAAAGTCTTCTTTCAGCAAAATACACTATCTAAGATATTTATTTAAGATACTTCCCCTTCATGTCCCATAACTTTGAGATGCCCTGTATAAACAGTAAGTTATGGAGTAATTTAAAAATGTGATATTGTAAATTACATAAAATATTGAGCAGTACTATTTTACACTATTTTAAAATATTGGGCTATTTCGAGGTTTTTGTAAAATACCGATTCCGGTCCCTGCTTACAAGGCTAGGCGCCTTTGACCATACTAAGCAATACATGCATGCACCTTCTATCAGAATACTTTTCAGTTTTCTAGAATAGCTAGGTAGCTGGTGTTATCATCTATTGTATTTTTTTGTTAAAACTCAAATCAAATTATTATTTAAATAAATATTCAGTATGTTAGTTTCTATATACAGTATGTTATGCAGTTATTGTAACTTTACATATGGCAAAAACGGACCCATTATAAATTCGTCATGTGCGTCTGTCCGTTCCGTCTGTCACAGCCGATTTACTTCGAAACTATAAATGAGTAATGAAATTTGGTAAGGATATGTGTTGTATGAACCGATACATAATTGGCTATGTAAAGTTTTTCGAAGGTATGAATATTATATTTTTCCCTGATAGCCGTCGTCTTAAGGTTCAAGAAAATGCGGCAAGAAAAATATATAATTTATTCACAGTCTTTTTTTAACTGAGTGAGATGACATGATGGGAAAAATATAATATTCATACCTTCGGACAACTTTACATAACCAATTAACATCAGTGATGCACCACTCCTGCCAGAGAGTGGTTCCTATTGTAACTTTAAAATAATAGTACATTGTGCATCGAGGGAGGTAAGGACGGAATTATTTACGAGAGTGTTAATGACTCGAGTTAGTATTCCACTTACCGACCGTCATGCATACAATGTTTTTCATAATATTTTCTTCGGTAAAACGTCGGGATTAAGTTAAATTTAATTAATATACACGAGTTTACCCGTTTTCATAGTTTTATTTTATTTATTCATTATGTCATGATTTTGTTTCAAAATACCGCCGTGTGTCAGGAGTGATGCCGATCACTGATAATTATGATACATGTAGCCGAGGGGTAGATTTTTTTACGATGTACATAATGCGTGTGGGCTATCAATAGAAAGGACTTTGAAAATAATATAAAGGTTTCTAAAACACATTTATATTTAAGCAATCCGTTTTCGAGATATCAGTCTTAAAAAGTGTCCCCCCCCTCTTTTTCTTAAACTACGCGGTATAAAATAAAAATAAAATGTGTTATGCATATTAATATACTCTTTAAACGATTTTTGGTTTCATTAGATTATTTCTTGTAGTTTTTGAGATATGTTGATTTAACTGTATTTTTTATGATTAATTGATAATAGCACGGAGCCCTACGCGCGCGATTTAGTCTCGAACTTCGTCGGTTTTTTGAAAGTAGCGAATAGTAATTTTTTTAAGTATTGTTGTTTTCATATTTATAAAGGAACACCCGTCATTCTGACTATCACAATCCTTTCCATAGGGCTTGTCCATTAATCACGTCATACGATTTTGGCCTATTTTAGACCCCTCCCTCCACCCCCCATGGTGATAATTGGTGATATTTTCTGGACCCCCCTCCCTAGCCAATATGACGTGTAATTTATTGCCAACTTAAGTAGTCCTTTTAATAAAATACTTTTTTGCTAACTACGAGGTATATTGAACGTATTGTCAAGTTCGCGAAGTTTTAAAACTTAGTTCAGGGTTTGACATCTAGTTATAATTAAAAAGTGTTTTAAAAATGCTGTTCAGCAAAGAGTGCCAAAAAATTACACGTCATTTGTCCGATGACCCCCCCCCCCCCCCCTCCCCTATGGTGATAATTGGTGATTTTTCTTGACCCCCCCTCCCCCTATACAGTATGACGTGATTAATGGACAAGCCCATAGTATTTTTAAAGTATTTTTTTTACAAGACTTATAAACCAATTAATTATTCTTACCAGCATCAAATTTTTTTCGTGGTAGTCTATCTTGAGACTTATCAGGTACAACTGGACAAGTTGTTTCAGTGGACCCAGATGGAAGTAGTAAGTCTGTCACATCAACTGCTAGTCTAGATGGCCCCGGTACATTTGTTATATCGGTGAATGGCGTTGTTTGGAAATACTCTCGTTGTGGGTGAGTGTAGCTATGATCAGCTTGTACAAATGTCGAGAAACTTTGTCGCACACCTGGAACGCACATATTAAAAAATATTATTAGTTGAATCAACCTAAGATTCATTGGCATACATTATAAGTTTCATCACAATTGTAGAACCAATACTTTTGTATACAGGGTGGAAATTCTTTTTGGGTCAGTGAGGGCAGCTACCAGGTCCAGAGTGGCTACGCGAAAATGGTCTTAGAAGACCTTCGCATGATTTTAAATTTATGAAGATTGACGTTTACAGATTTTGGAAAAAACATACAGTACAGGGTCATTATTCACAAACAATGTTTTTATGCCAATCGATCCTGTTTCTGTTCAGGATCAAAAGCTTGGGACCAAAAAAAAATGTTCGGGTAGAAAAGCCACGAATCGAGGATTAAAATTCCCATACAAATTGTATGAAAATTAAAAATTTAATTTTTCACGCTAAATTTTTTTATGCCAATGGAATCGTCCATTCCTATCTAGTACCAATAGTTTCCTAGGGGTCAACCTACGGCAATGTACAAAAAAGCCAATCGATTTGCGGCTTTTCTGGTCGAAATTTTTTTTTGCACCATACAAGCTTTTGATCTTGAAGAGAAACAGCATTGATTGGCATCAAAAAAAAAGTTAGCAAAAATGTCAATTTCTCGCACCCTGTATGTTTTTTATAAAATCTGAAAACGCCAATCTTCATTAATTTAAAATCGAGGGAAGGTCTTCTAAGACCATATTCGCGTAGCTACCCACTTGCCCTTACTGACCCAAAAAGAATTTCCATCCTGTATTTGTCAAAATATTGTCACCTATCTATGCAAGAGAGTTCACTAAGAAATATTTTCCAAATAAATGAATTGCGGGCAAATGTTTTTAGCTGCAATTAAAGAACGTGCGAAAACGACGGAGCGACACGATAGGATACATAACATGCAACCGTGATTGCCCACCTGGTTTATAAAGCATTACTGAAAAATTCATAAATATTTTAGACGGTGTCCATATGTACATGTATGTACACTCGCGGTCAATGAATACGGGTCAGGTGGATTTTTTCATAGAAAATACTGGAAACATGCTGATTACAAATATTTAAAATAAATATTTAGAATACAAGAGGAACCGTTTTTAACATCATTGTATTGGAATTTCCCTGAAGTTTTCACCCGATCCGAAAAACACGGAACTTTATCGTCAGATGACTCCGTAGATATAAAAATAGCAACTCATGATTTAAAAACTCGTATTACCATACATTTTAGGTGGTTTGCATGTTTGCATTATTTTGTATGAAAAAAAAAACCACCTGACCCGTATTCATTGACCGAGTGTGTATATAAGATTTTTATTATCTTATTGTTTGAAACATATAAAAATAAATCTGTGTACCTACCATAAACTCAACTAAGTTAAAAGTATAGTATACGCACTTTCTGAAGTACATAGATCTTTTTTTCGCCTATCTATACTATCAAGGGCTGACAAAAATCCCCTCTCACAGTCATCTCTTTCATTAAGCAATTCAGTATTCAATTCCTTGCAAGTTTTCAATTAAATCAAAGTAAGCTGAAGCTTGTCAAGATTTTCCTGCTAGTGAGCTAAACTATTAAATTCACACTTTAAGGCCTTTATTCAACGTGATTAAATACATATGAAATAATTAGAAGAGACCCTGCAAAAATCAGCTGCTCATTCTTTGACAACTCAGAGGAGTTTTTTTCCTAGTTATAAATGCACAGAAATCAATTTATACTTACGATGTAAGTTCACAGAGGGGATTGCTGACCGCTTTAGACGTCTTCCAGATATCTTGTGTTGGGGATCAAAATGGTGATCACATACTCTTTTATTTTTGTATATTCTAATACTATCAGTTTCTTTCAGTTTATTTCCAATTACTGACACCCAAGCAGTAAAAACATCAGGATGTTTTTCTGGGTGAGGAAAGCGATGTGAGGGCACACCAAGAGTGACTAGAATAATAAAACAAATATTATTTACACAAGTGTGGTAATTAAAAGGTAAAAGCAGCCAAGAACACAGCTAGATTAGTGGTGGAATTACAGCTTACAACTGGAATTACAACAGTTAAATAGTTTTTTTTTACTAAAAATGTTATTCTAAAGCAGTGTTTGTTCTTTATCTCTGTTGTTTACTTAGTGTTCTGAGCGAGCATTCCCTTGTTCGTGGGCTGAGGAACGAACATTTTGCTATATGAAATCCTGTTTTCATCTGCCCAAGAACGAACGAATGCTCGCTCAGAACACTAGTTGGAAACGCGGCTTAACTGTTCAAAAGTAGCATTATTTTAAAATTAATGCATAGCACTCGACACAATTTGGTTTGTGATTGATGATGGAAAAATTAGAAAAATACCACACGACGCGTATATCTACTCATAACAGCTATAACATCAATATCGATAAATAAAAAAATATGTTATTCGTTCAAGAATATACAACAAGAAAACATTCTATATCATGGTCTTTTTCGAACGATCTTTCTTTTTAAACTACTAACTTGTGTGTTGTGTTACTATTAATAGTTTTTTAAAGTTTTCATACGCCATTATCATTTGACTGACGAGTGATGTGATAACAGAAAATTACACGCAAAACAAAATTCCAACTATTGATGTTGAGAAAAGTCTTACTAAAATGCTTATGATTGTTATGATATAACTTTATAAGTTGAAATAAAATTAACTTACCTAAAGGGTCACAGCCATAAACACAATGTTTCTTCGGTATTTCACTCATATTGAAACACCGAAAAGATCACTCGAAACAAGTAAAAACTTAACAAAAAACACAACTATAACGATTAATAACAAGAAACAATAACAGAAACAACAAACAAAAACAAGAATTTCGAGAGAAAACTTCGAAAAGCGCGTCAAGCATCTAAACTTCAAAGAGGCAGAGCTGACAATGATTTGAAATTTGACAAGTTTAAGCAAAATGGCTGCCTATTAGTTTCGTAAACACTCGCCAGCGGGCACTGTCTGTAAAGAAAATTGTTGCCACCTTAAGTGTGCCCCCCCTGCATTTGACCACCAACCAAGCGAGTATGAGTATATTGGTTGTCAATGTTTGTTGTCATGTTTCCGAAAACTTTTCGTGATAGTTTAATTTAGTTCAATTAAAAAGATCTTGTAATTATCAGTAATACAAGATATAAATAAACATCTTGAAATGGCTAAAGATATTAACGATATCACAATCTATAAGAAAGGTTGTCGAACTTGCATGACCGATTCACCAGTTAATTTGATTGATATCTTTACTATTAAAATTTCAAACTCAGTGAGTCTAGCTGATATAATAACAAGTTGTACTTCAATTAAGGTAAGAAAAGTTTAGATATTTCCAAGCTGGATTTTTTTTGTAAAACAATAGTTTTACTTTCTAATCATAATTATTTATTTAAATCATTCATGTACGTTACATGTACTTATTTTTCATTGTATTTCAGATAAGCATTACAGATCTATTGCCTAAAACTATTTGTGATAGTTGTTACAAATGTTTAAGAGACTTCTATGAATTTAGGAAATATGCAGAAGAAGTTGACCTAAGATTACACAGTATAGAAACTGGAATTGTAATTAAAATTGAAGAATCTCAACCTTTTATTAAAGAAGAGTCTGATGATCAAGAATATGACCATGACTCCCCATATGACTGTAGTGAGACTCCAGAATCTGTCGCAGAACTGTCAAATATACAACACGAAAAAAATCATTCAAACAAATCATTAAAATGTGACCTATGCGACAAACAGTTCAAGAATGAAACAAAATTAGAAAGACACAGACAAACACATGAAATTATATCTTACACCTGTAATCTGTGCTCTGAAACATTCAAATTGCATTCCAAATACGTAAAGCATTTAATCCAACACAATCAAGTACAAAAATTAGAAACGGTAGACCAAAATGAAAACCAAAGCTTTGAATGTAGTATATGTTCAGCAATATTTAAGTCCATGCAATCTCTGTCTGGTCACATGCGGAAACACAGTAACAAGGATCGTATTCTACGCTGTACGGTTTGTGAAAAAGTGTTCAAGAAAATAAGCCACTTAAAAAGGCATGAGCTGTGTCACGAGATTAATAGGCCTTATAAGTGCTCTCTTTGTCCAAAGACATTTACATCGGAGATTATTTGTAAAGAACATGAGAACAAGCATACCGGTGTCAAGAGTCACACTTGTCCGTTCTGTTCAAAAGCCTTTTCTCATTTGTCAACACTAAACACTCATATTAAAATTCACACTAAAGAGAAATCATATTTGTGTCCTTTCTGTGGGAAGAAATTTGACTCTAACGGTAATTTAAATGAACACACAAGGAGGCATATTGGGTTGAAGCTTTTTGCCTGTAGTTTATGTCCCAAGCGATTTGTCAGCAAAGGTAAAAAATACATATTATTATTATAGGGCCGTGTGATGACGGCAGTAAGAATACATTTGTCACCACCCCAACTCCTCCTGCAGGTGTTGTAAGAGTCAACTAAGGGATTGAAGTGTACTGACCATTATTTTATAAAAGATCGATGATAGGCAGCAGCGTCATCATAGTGGACACATTACTGCGATCGCCAATCCGCTTGCCCAGCGTGACGATTATGGGCATTTACCTCCTAATGCGACTATACGCATAGTTAATAAGAGAGGCCTACGTCCAGCAGTGGACTATCATAGGCTGATGATGATGATGAAGATGATGATGGTTATTATTATTATAGCCTTTTTTATTTCCATGAACTCTCATAATTTATTTGAGCAGAAGTAGTTTAATATGTTGTTTGTGTTTATTTGAGTCATAGATCCCGTTTGGATAAAGGCCTCCTCCCACTTCTTCCCCAACTTTCTATTCCCTCCTTGGACCATCCAATCCCTTCCCGAAATACATATATCCTTCTTAAATTAATTCTTAAATTAATTCTTAAATTAATTCTTAAATTAATTATTAATCAGTGATCGGCACCCATGCCACACTGTGTGGTTCCTATAGAAACTTTTAAATAAACTTTATTTATTATGTCATGTTTTTATTTCTATACATATGTTTGAGTGTGTGTAATACAATAGTGTTAAATAAAAAAATATCAGTCATGTCCGTATATTTTTTTACATGAAATACCGCGGTGGAGTGGTGCCAATCACTGGTTAATTATCCGTTCACAGTCCTGAATCATAATATGTCAAGTGAACCTTATAAAATAAAACTATGAAAACGGGTAAACTCGCGTATATTAACTAATTTTAACTTTATTCCGACATTTTGCATAGTTTTATTTCATGTGTAATCCTAGCGGTAACCGAAGAAAATATTATGAACCTTATAACTTTGTATTAGAGACTGGTGCCACATAACATATGTATCAAATGTGTTAATAAGAGGCTTGTTATTGAGTCCACTTACAAACAATGATTAATTTTATTATGCCTCTTCTGTGACTATGGGGCTCTTAGACGAGGTTTCAATTGGTAACAATCACACATTGCATCATTGCTGCATTGTTTTTAGGGTTCCGTAGCCAAAATGGCAAAAACGGAACCCTTATAGATTCGTCATGTCCGTCTGTCCGTCTGTCACAGCCGATTTACTCGGAAACTATAAATGTAAAACTATAAATGGTAAGTAATGAAATTTGGTGAGGATATGTGTTGTATAAACCGCTACAAAATTATGATACTATATTGTAAAAAAAATAATTGTGGTTGGGGCCCTCCATACATGTAACTGAGGGATAGAATTTTTTTTTAGATGTATAGAAGCGTGTGGGGTATCAATAGATAGGTCTTTAAAAATGATATTAAGGTTCATATATCACATTTTTATTTAAGCGAACGGTTTTCGAAATATCAGCTCTCAAAGTCTGAAAAATGTGTCCCCCCCCTCTATTTTTTAAATTACGTGGTATAAAATTCAAAAAAATATATATATTATGCATAATAATAAACTATCAACGATTTTTGGTTTTTGATGAAATTATCTCTTATAGTTTTTGAGATAGGTTGATTTAACTGTATTTTTTAACGATAAATTGATAATGGTACGGAACCCTTCGCGCGCGAGTCCGAATCGCACTTGGCCGGTTTTTGATGTAGTTAAAATTGTTGTGGAACCCAATTTTATTTTTATTTTACTTTGCATATTGTAACACAATGGTGGAGAACAGCATGGAATAGAAAGGAATGGGTAAATTTGGGGGAGGCCTTTTCCGCTTGGTACATGCAAAAATGAAAAACACTTAGTATCAAGCATAAAAATAATTTGTAAAAATTGCATGAAATAAAGGCTACTATTACTATTGTAACACAATAACTAGTGTATGGACAGTTGCTGGCATTCTTCACTTAAGCAAGAATGCAGTTGAATTAATAGTTTTTATGATTAAAATAATAATTATTAAATTGATTAATTCTCCAGTTTTCACATACTTTTAAGAATAAAATGGAACACTATCTACATTTATTTATGAGGAGAATAATATGATTATACTGTTTTGCTATCAACAATAATAATTATGTAATTATTAAGCATTTCATGTATTTATTGAAGCATTGTATGTATTGACAGCGAATACATAAAGCACGATAATAGTTGATCAATAACTTAATACTATAAAGATTAAGTGTCACTTACCATTATTTGATAAAAGATTGGTGATGGGCAGCAGCGTCCTCATAGTGGACACATTACTGCGATCGCCAATCCGCTTGCCCAGCGTGGCGATTAAGGGCAATTACCTCGTAATGCGTCTACGCATAGTTAATAGGAGAGGCCGACGTCCAGCAGTGGACTATCATAGGCTGATGATGATGATGATGATAAAGATTTAAATAAAACCCATTTTTGCACACTATCACGTTGTTAGAACTGAATATATTCATTAATTTATTATATTATTTGATTTTGATTATTCATTTAAAAGCTCACCCACAGCATACGCAGAATTTATATAGATAAAGTTGTATAAGTAAATAATTTATTCAATCAATCACTTATGCCTATGTGCAAAATGCCACCAACTGTCTATATGCTAATAATAACATTAACCAACAACAGACCTAAGGTTAAAAATAATATACAAATAAAATAATTCTAGGCGAACTGAAATCCCACGGTACAACACACACTGGTGAGAGAGCATACACCTGCGAGCAGTGCGGTAACACATTCACCAAACGCAATTCGCTGGCCAAACACATGCTGAGGCACCGTGGCATCAAACCTCACCAGTGTGACGCTTGTCCCATGAAGTAAGTTACAACGCTAGTAACATTCTAATAAACTGCTCTCGACTGAGCAGTTTATTAGAATATTATTGAAAATTTATTTTGATGGTCTCCATAGCTGTATCGAGAGTGACCCTGCCTGTGAAATTTGAGGCCCTGGATTCGAACCCCGATGATCGTCGATCTCTGTGTACTATTGTCTATTATTTATCATAAAAATACATTATTAAGTATTCTTATGTATTTATCTATCTATTATATATATCGTCGAGTAATATGCACAATATAAGTTTTAATTGAGTTTCCATCAATTATTTCTTTGAAATCATTAAATTTGTTGAATAAACAGAACGAGATGTAAATAGCAACTAAAAGCTTTTATTCTAAAACCAGGTTCACAAGCAAGGACCATTTGAAGCGTCACTACAGGATACACACGGGGGAGAAACCATATCGCTGCAGCATATGCGATCGCGCCTTCACGCAGAGCAACGATCTAGCTAAACACAGGCGAACTCATCTCGGCAATATGGTTTACAAGTAAGTATACTCAAAACGCTAAGCAAATTACCTGTTATATTTGGTTAAGTTAGTGCACATCTATTTAATAATATTATAATTGTGAAAGTAAGTCTGTCTGTCTATCTATCTGTTATATGTTCACAATAAAACTGCTGGCCTTAATACATTTTTAAATTATTTCCAGATGTGACCAATGTTCAGAGAGCTTCCGACTTAAAACCGAACTCCAGAATCATACCTCGCAACATTTGCCACTCGCTTCCTTACCTGAGAAATCTTCCGAGTTCTTAAATCAAACGGATGCGGGGAAGCTTCCCCAATTATAGACGAATAGTGTGGGTACGAATAGTACACAAGATTAAGGTGCGGCTCCATTGACGCGGAGCGGAGCGGAGCTGTGGGAGCATCACAGTGATTCGAATTTTGAATTTGAAGAATATAATTGGTCAATTTTGCACAGCTCCGCTCCGCTCCGCGTCAGTGGAGCCACACCCTAATGGGTCGATTGCAAAAAAAAAAAATACTTAGTTGAGGGCAAGCACAAAGAGCCATGCCGAAGTTTCTATTCGTTACAGTGTGATACTTTGTCATTTGAAGGAGGCACGGTACCTTATCCAAATGACGAAGTATAACATTGAGACGTTAAGAAAAATGATGCCACCAAAAGTAGGCGGTTGAAACGCTCAGATATTCACCCAGGCCTCTCTTTCTGTACGCCACTGTCCCCGGTCCTGAGTTAACCTCATCCAAAAGTGACCCGTACTCTTTCGAATATCGTCCACCCATCGAGCGATCGGACGCCCTGCGCTTCTCCCATCTGAAAGCGGCCACCAATCCGTTAACATTTTGGTCCACCTGCCATCACGCTGCCTGGCAATATGTCCTGCCCAACTCCACTTCAGCTCAGCAGTGGGCGAGTAACGGCTGAAAATGATGATGATGATGAAGGTCTTAATCAAAACAAAAATCACGGTCGCGTCAATTGTGTTACGAAAGTTAATCATATAAACTATGTGGTATACTCGTACTCTGTCCTGCAACCTTCGGCAGTAGTAAAAGGTGCCAAATTTGAAAAGATATAGGTTCACATGGTTAATAACTCACAGAAATTTTGAATGTGTCGCCCTTTTTCAGTGCCAAAAGTTTTTACAGCAAAATTTAGCTTCGGATCACAAAAATTATGACGTTAAATTTTGTTTTCATGAATAGTACATTACTATAGAGGCCGGGACGAAAGGGGTTACCGTCCGGATAGGTCTGAGGTGGGCAACCCTAAATTTCCGGCCGAGGTATGTATAGTACTTTTCTCAAACATGCAATGAAATAAACAACAAAAATATCAAATTTTTTTATTTTTTATTTCCATAGTGGCAGAATGTCATGAATGTCATGATGCATATGCCACAAATTTATGTAGAATGGAATTAAAAAAGAACACTTTGCCGGCCTAGGCCTTCAAGATTTGTATTAAATTCCATTAACAACCTCTTGTTTTAGTTGCACCTGAAACGTTATACTTCGCAACCTATTATAAGGAACATAACAATATTTCATTGCATGTTTGAGAAAAGGCTTTTAATTGTGTATTTTTTTTTTGCAATCGACCTTATTATGCTATTATAGTATACATCTGATTCCGATGTTTTCAAGTAATAGCTTTTATATCCTATTTTAATAGACGTAAGTCAATGTTCATGTGTATTTGTGTAAATTATATTCTATTAAATTTGCCACTTAATAAGTGCCTTGTTGTTACATGTTGAATTATTATGCCAAATACCTTTATTAGGTACCATATTTTTGTACTTGTTAAATATATTTATTAGATGCCTTAAGATTCTTAACGAATTAATAATCCAGCCCGGTTTTCACAAGGATTTACCAGAACACAGATAAAACAAAATTGTCGAATAAATTGGAATACTCTGTGAAAATGTATATTTGTTATTTGCTGACTTGTAAGAGTTGTAAGACAGTGAATTTGACTTCAGATTTTTTATTTCATTGTAAGTCTGGATGCAAACTTAGCAGGTTTTGTATCTCAATTCGAACAAACCTACTAACAGTACTAACCATACCAAAATTCGTAACATCTAAAAAGTATACCAATATGGCTGAATTTCCATAGATTTTTGAAATAGAAATAGTAATAGTAGATTGTGTCACAAGGGATCGAAATGGTATATTTGCGGCGTGAGCGTATATTGAATCCTGAGCGTAATGAAGGATTCAAAAGTTAACGCCCAAGACGAAATAATTTTGATACTGTGTGACACATACTGTTTTAAACACCACCTATGAGAGAAAAAAAGATATATCACATATTTAATATTTATACAAATAATCGATTCTGGAGAAATTTTTGATCAATTATAACTTAAATCTCATTAAGTAATTTCGTACTGTTTATTTTCATATTTCATTGTAATTTTTTAGGCTGGCAATAGAACAGAAAAGACCTTGTCCAGTCCTTGAACAGAAAAGTGCCACTTTGATCCCTCCTAGCAGGGAAGAAAAGACCCGTATTCGAATAGGTGGTGTGAAAATATATTTTTTGTAACACACAGATAAAGGAAAAATAAAATATCTAAGCTCTAAAATCGAATTGGAGATCAAACATTTTACGTTGACAACGATTGTGTTCTAATAGTGAGTGATCATGGAATAATGCAAGTTTTTATGTTTGTTTACATTCTATTGAGGATTGGTAATCGTAGCTTGCTAAGTCTGGTTCCAGGCGTCTACAGTAATGTACAGAATGTAGGTACTATTTTAGTACAAATGGTGTGTTTTTAGGCTTTTACGTCAGGCCTAGTACGGCGAAAATCGAAATTCGTAAATTTCGAGGATTTTTCTGTCATTCCAACGAAAGCGTCTTTAGAGTGAGAGAGACAAATCCTCGAAATTTACGAATTTCGTTTTTCGCGGTAGGGCTGTAGGTCTAAAACTTCGGAGGGCTATCTGTACTAAAAAACGTCGTACGAGACACGTGCAAAAACGAAATTCGTAACTCGTGTCGATTTAAATCACTCCCTATAGGTCGTGTTTTAAAACATCGCCACTCGTTTCGAATTTCATGTTTTTCGCACTTGTGTCGTAATGTACTATTTCTCAAACTTGCAATGATATGTTGACATTTCTAACCTACGTTAAATTGGACCAGGTAGTACCATGTCGCTGGTTCGATGACTGAACTTTGTTTTATACATTTATTGTTTGGATAGTTAGATATCTGAGGACTGTTCACGGCTCGGAGCATTTTGCTTTTAGATACTATTATAGTATCATAGCATTGTCAAGTGGTTATGGACTTATGGAGAAATAATTTAGTTAAAAAATAGAACTATAATATTTTCCTATACCTTGTTTTTTATGAATCTCATTGGTTTTGGTTTTTAAGGATACTTAGGGTTATGTTCCTACCCTATAAGCGGTATTCTAAAATTTACTTCCGGATGTAACCCTACACCACTGACCCGAGAAAGAACGGCAAGAAACTTAGCGCAACTTGTTTTTTTTTTCCAAATAATCATGTACATCTCACAACTAACTTGCATTAATCTAAAACATAAAATTGATTTTAAATAAAATGAAATATTTAATAATATGCCGTGTGGTGACGGCAGTAAGAACTTGGCGGGACTTGTTTTTTCAAATAATCATAGGTACATCTTACAACTAAAATACAATAAAAAACTTAAACGTAAAATTGATTTTAAATAAATTGAAATATAAGGTGTAGTCGGGTAATTTTGAAAGTCCCATAAAAATCGCCATTATTTCCATCATATCAAGATTTCCCTCCAGAAATTACCCGACCGCAATTATTATTATAATAACAACAAGAGATTTAACTATTTAACGGGCAAGACTCAAAAAATTCTGGGTTCAAGCCTTGAGGCCTTTACGAAAGATTATGTAGGTACAAGCAAGAAATACAAAAAGATAGTGCTATAGGGTGGTCGCTTTTGAGACCGGTGCCCTATAAAGGATTAGTCTTTCAAAGTCAAAAACCTAAGTTCGTGGTGATTTATGACTAACGACAAATTTTAATCTCCTTATTGGCTTGCAAGTGGGTACGAGTATACACCGACTAGGTACGGCAAAAGGAAAATACAGTACAAAAGAGCTGAGAAGCGCACATATTTATTCCGGTTCTAACCCTACACCACTGACCCGAGAAGAAACGATAAGAAACTTAGCGCTACTTGTTTTTTTTTTTCAAATAATCATGTACATCTTACAACTAACGTGCATTAATCTAAAACATAAAATTGATTTTAAATAAAATGAAATATTTAATAATATGCCGTGTGGTGACGGCGGTAAGAACTTGGTGGGACTTGTTTTTTCAAATACAATTTCAAATTCATGTATGTAATCATAGGTAGGCACATCTTACAACTAAAATACATTAAAAAATTTAAACATAAAATTGATTTTAAATCGAGGGGCCGCACATAGTGTGCCACTAAGAGGGATAGACATAGCCACTTACTACTAAGAAGATACTTGTGTGTGTGGCACTTAGTGACGTATTCAACGCATTTGTCTGGCACTTACATTTAGCATCTAATGCACACACACACAAAAAATAGTGGCACAGTGATAAGGACGGACGATTATCGTTCCTTTTCACTTCCACTAGTAAAAAGTTTCATAAGACCATCCCTTTCGTTCTTGCTATTATTATAACGTTGTCAAATCCATATTAATCCTACATTCATGTTTTAAATAAATTGAAATATAAAGTGTTGTCGGGTAATAAAATAATATAAAAAAGACTGCTATCCGTGTGATGCTGTTAAATACAAGATATGCTGGTCCCCTTGGTTACCTACACATAAAATTAAGACTTCCGGTTCTAACCCTACACCTCTGACCCGAGAAGGACCGGTAAAAAACTTGGCGGGACTTGTTTTTTCAAATAATCATGTACAACTTACAACTAACATGTTAAATTAAATTGATTTTAAAGAAATTGTAGCATCAGGGACCCGTTTCTCGAAAGCTTGTAACTTGTAATAGGTACAAGTGGAAGTCTCTTTTTAACACTATTAATTAGATAAGGACTTCCGCTTGTATTACAAGTTACAAGCTTTCGAGAAATAGGCCCCAGGTGGAGTCGGGTAATTTCGAAAGTCCACATAAAAATCACCATTATTTCCATCATCGTCATTAAGATTCCCGGAATTATCTGAGCATTTCTGACGTTCT
>JALPQI010026561.1:0-16990 GCA_025490895.1 Thaumatotibia leucotreta | reverse complement strand
GTGTGAGAACAACATTGCTGGGCTTTTAAGGTACGTGGAAATTTAATATGGCTTCAATGAGTAGTTATTCTGAATTAGTTTTGGCTGGAAGGATCAAAGTAGGACCGAGTTTTTCGTAATCGGCTTAGCGGAAAACTAATTGGACACTGCTCTTTTTAGTGTTCTTGTTACTATAGCTATTTCTGACACTTATCCAGCTACTGAAAAATCTCATTAGTGGTTATTTGCTCGCACAACAATCGTTTATGTAATAAAAAATAAACAAGTCAGTAATAACTTAAAATAAATATTAATGAAATTTAGCCTAGTTAAGAATTTATTATGATCATGACCCTGAAATAAAATAGTAAATAATGTTTGTTTTCTCTCTCAGAATTGTCCATTCTGACCTTGGCAAAATGTTCTATGAAATTCATCATGATATTGTTATATTTTGTAAACTTGCTTTTGTCTAAAACCAATATGGGTTATTCTGAAATATTATTATTCTCTAATTGTGACTTGTTATGTATTGTTCTATGTCACACCACAGTGTCATGTAATTTTATCAAGCACTCCAGCTTATCAGAGGAGTGGCAAGGTGTTGTTAATTACTAATTAGGGTGTGGTGCAACCAAATATTAACAGGTCATTTAGGGGAAGGCTTGGCGAGCAATATCCGGACCC
The DNA here is from genome assembly GCA_025490895.1 of Thaumatotibia leucotreta. NCBI lineage: Eukaryota > Metazoa > Arthropoda > Insecta > Lepidoptera > Tortricidae > Thaumatotibia > Thaumatotibia leucotreta. The sequence continues at coordinate 16,324 of JALPQI010026561.1, read as the reverse complement.
TGTGTGGACATAATACCAATTATTTTTAGATGGAAGTGTATTTTTTTTAATTAATTTTGGTATATCTTCTTTTTGAATATAACATGCACAGTTTGTATGTACAATAGTCAAATTTCATATGCTGCGCTGCAGAGTTGGTACTTGATTCATGAATGTATTATTCACAATTTGGGAATAGACACTTGCCATCAACAATATTAATTGGATATTGGATTACTGAAGGTGGGAAAATTCTAGCATGTCCCTAATGTACCTATCTAATGTCTCTTTCTCTTTCTGAAACCTCTATGAATATTTATATTTATGGTTGACAATGTTATCCCAATACCATCTCAACTTGAGTTGAATTGTATGGGAATGTCACCCAAATGTATGGCTGAATGAATGATAAAATATGGCAGTGTTAGTGTAAAGCTGCTTACCTGCTTCGGACCAGCCAACTTTCCACTTCATTCATGGAGATAGCAGTTTTGGAGTTTTCATAACAGTAAACATCAAGTTCACACAAAATTTATGACTAAACATGAGATTCAAACTGTTTAGATTCACATAACTTTATGTAATAATAGAAGTCATTTATTCCAAACTATTCTCATAGAAGTTACAAAATATAATATATATGTGTGATTTTAGTAAATTTTTCCATTTTTCTTTATAATATATCTTGAGTTTGGTGTGCAGTAACACATAGGCCTCATAGGCTTTGTCTGCTGCGACTCATCTGTTATCCAGGCCAGACAACCTTTTACACAAACTTGTGGCCTAAACTATGAAACTTTACAATCATACAATTCTACAATTTTTTTATGGGAATTTACTCAATTTTGTAGAATTGTATGCTTGTAAAGTGTTGTGGGATAGGCCACAGGCCTGCAGTGTATTCACTATATATTATTTTATTTTTATCTTATCAAAAAACAACTTTGTTAGGATGTACAATACAGACTAGGATTCATTTAGTTGTATAATGACCTTCCAAACAAAGCCTTTAGTGTTTGTATTCACAGGACAAGACCAGCATAACCAGCAACTTGTTATGGTAATTTTGCTCCTAGTCAAATTGGGAACTAACCGACAATGATATCTAGTGCTTGCAATACCAAATATTTTTGTATGGGCAAAATCGGAATTCCGATATTGTCCATACAAACAATTCCGGAATTGCAAGCCCTAATGGTATCTCTGCTACTTTGGCTGCTGATTATTCATCCATTTTTATATATTGTGCATTTTTATATAAGCAATTGTGGCTGTTTATCTGTCTAGATTTAAGTTAAAAAAAAAATATAACTGTACATTACATACATTGTATGAGGTGACGTGTGAAATATATTTTTTTGTATTGTATTGTAAGTGATTCATTAATCATCATTTCAACATAAAAATGTGTGTGTCTAATTATTTATTGAATCTTTATTGCACAAAAAATCGTATAAAAGACTGACTTAATGCTATGCTCTACCTATCTTCTTTCGAATAGTCATTAGCTGCTAAATTAATAAAAAAAGTATTTATACAGAAACCACAAAGCACAGTATTTTGATGTTTTATTAGATTATTAGTAAGGAATTTTGTTTGCATGAGATTTCTGTATTAAACAAAGTTTTTGTATTCATTCAGACAATTATTATGCAATAGTAGTGTGTGCAAAGACTGAATAAACTACAATTGCTGGAAATCAAATCACCTTAACTACTTGCATGACTTGCTCATCTTTGAGTCTTACTAATTTAATTAACTTGGCCAGAATTAGTCATTTTGTGGTTTCAGAATGAAAATTCTGCTTTTACTTGTTCTTCAAATTGTATAGGTATGCCGTCATCAATGTTTTATCTTTGTCAATTATACAATTCGTATCCAATTTGCACCTTTACTCAATCTTTATTGCACTTATTACGTAGTTTAAAGATGAATTTGGGTGTCGCCAGTCGCCATGAAAAATGGTTTTCAACATAAGAAAATATATTTTCAACTGTCAGTCACAATATTAAAGTGAAGTAGTTAAAAACTAGTTTAACCTATTTAATTACAGAACTTTAAACAAATTCATACAAATAACCGATTTCACTGTCGTTGCTAACCGTTTCCATGCTAGCGTCATTGCTGCGAAGCCAAAACTGTAATCTTCCGCAGAAGCATATAAAAAGGCACTCATTTCTAAGGATCTGAAAGCCTACTCAATGTCACGTTCATACGAGTCAAAGGTACACTCAAAGGGGCTCTGGAGCGCCTGGGGCGCCGGCATACGAGAGGGATTCCGCACTCAGCCCTATGAAATACGAACCTACCACAAACTTCGAAAATCGTAAATTTTATTTCTGCCTCTCTGTCTTTCCTAAGGCGCCTTCAGTGGAGTGAAAGGGACAGATGCGCGAAATGCACCATTTTCTAAGTTTGTGGTAGTACGCCAGAATACAGATACAGGAAAGCCAATATCTGTCTCTACTCTAGGTACAATTTCTAAAATATCCACTCGACAGGCTTTTGCTTTTTGCTTTTGGGGAACTAGAATAGCTGGAAATGTACGTGAAAAGAGTAGTAGGCATTACATTACACCCGTAGTTTGAGAACCCATGGGCAGAGGCAAATCAGAGTTATATTTATGTTTGTCAGCCTCTGTAGCCTAGTTGGTAGTGACCCTGCCTACGAAGCTGGAGGTTCCGGGTTCGAATCCCGGCGAGGGCATTCTTTGTGTATTTATTTATCACAAATGTTTGTTCCTTGGTCATGGCTGTGTATGTATCTAAGTATCTATACGTATCTATCTGTTACATATATATCGTCGCCTGGTACCCACAACACAAGCCTTAATTGAGCTTACCGTGGGACTAGGTTGATTTGTGTAAGATGTCCCAAGATATTTATTTATTTATTTATATTTATTTATGTAGATATAGATAAACCGGCATAAGACTTTCTTATAAGAACTTTAACGTTGTCTTTCACATAGATATTTAAATACAGAAAATCTGTTATTTGTTTGCATTTGGGTAAAACGACTTGAAAATACGAAATAGTGTTTAACAAATGCTATAGAAATATAAATAAATATGTTCTATATTGATCAACCTATGCAGATTTGTTTACAAGATTCTATTTGATTGCCCGATGCTTTCTGTATAAAAATAAAAACCGGCCAAGTGCGAGTCGGACTCGCGCGCAAAGGGTTCGGTACCATTATCAATTTATTATTAAAAAAATACAGTTAAATCAACCTACCTCAAAAACTATAGGAGATAATTTTATCAAACCAAAAATCGTTGATAGAGTTTATTAATGTGCATAACATATATTTTTTTCAGAATTTTATATCGCGTAGTTTAAAAAATAGAGGGGGGGACACATTTTTCAGACTTTGAGACCTGACATCTCGAAAACGATTTGCTTAAATAAAAATGTGATGTATAAATCTTCATATTATTTTCAAAGACCTTTCCATTAATACCCCACACGCTTATGTACAACTAAAAAAAAATTCTATCCCTCAGTTACATGTATGGAGGGCCCCCACCCCAATGTTTTTTTTTACAATTTAGTACCACATTCCTGTAGCGGTTCATACAACACATATTCTTACCAAATTTCGTTACTGTAGCATTTATAGTTTCCGAGTAAATTGGCTGTGACAGACGGACATGACGAATCTATAAGGGTTCCGTTTTTGCCATTTTGGCTACGGAACCCTAAAAAGCGAGTGCAGAAGAAGTATGGTAACTTCAGCAGGAGATAAAGGACACCTTATTACCATTAAAATGAGCATTCTCGTCTATATAAACATAATCTCATATACCTAGCTAGACTACTGATGCATGTAGCAGTACATTATGTAAAAATCTTATTGCAAAGCCTCATCATACGTTAATGTTAACGATTTTGGTTCTTATGGCCCGGACATACCTACGTTCTACAGTGATTTCATTAGATGTGTCGTGACGTAGTATTTTTGAAATTGAAAACGCCCATAATTTTACATTCAATTGTGCACGCTCTAAAGATCAAAAAAGATGTATTGGAATGAGGAAATTCATTCATGGAATTTAGAGAGCGAGATGTTTTGTTCTAAATCATGTTATTGAAGCGTTGCAATGAACTGCTCTAGAAATTTTTCTTGCAAGTTTCCACTTAGTTCGGGCATAAATAGTGTTAGGAATGCTTACGTATAGTTGCAATGTATTGAAGCTGCCAGGGTGCTTACAATTATCTGAGCAGGGGCATATTTTTCAAAAGCTTGTAACTTGTAATACAAGCCGAAGTCCTTATCTAATTAATAGTATCAAAAAGAGACTTCCACTTGTATTACAAGTTTTACAAGCATTCGAGAAACGGGCCCCAGGCCCGTATTGTTAACGCGTTAGAGTATATTTTCCTATATTTTTGAGAACTATGGCCACTGCGGTATATTTTATGGCGAATGTAAAGTGTTTAGCAAAAAGATGTAGGGGAGACCAAGGAGAGTTGACACAAGGGTAAGTTGACACAACGACAAAATCTCAGGAACTATAGGCATTAGAAATCTGGCAATAGCGCAGTTCTAACCCTTTTCTCCCTCCCATCTACTCTTCAGTACACGCCATGGCCGCCGGCCGAACGGTTGCGGAGTTATAGCGTCTGTTTTCAAAATTGTGCGAAAAGTAAGTTTTTACCCATTTTTTCAATGCCGTTTATTTACGTGTTATGTTAAGAATTATGCCCTTTGTATACATCATTTGTAACGTCTATTTAAGTATATGTTTATATTAAAACATGTTATTTTCAAACGAGAACTGCTTGTAAGTAATAATCGCTAAGATATAAAAAAAGCCGTTAATTTTGAATGGAAGGTAAGTTGAAACAGCTTGTTTCAACTAACCTCTTTTGTTGCAACTCTTCTCGATGTTAATTTATAGACTAAATATTTATTTGGTATTTCAGAGTGCCTAAAGCAATAGAAGCAAACAGGACACTAAGAAACGTTAAAAAACCATTATTACATTAATCAAGAGAAGGTCGCAGGAGTCCGCTGGATGCGGGTGGCGCAGGACCGGTCATTGTGGCAATCTTTGGGGGAGGCCTATGTTCAGCAGTGGACGTCTTTCGGCTGATATGATGATGATGATGATGACATTAATCAAAGCAAACAAAGACAATTGAGAAAAATAAATCTATCAAGCATAATAAAACGACTGGTAAAAACATAAAGAGGAATGCAATAGTGAGAATGAAAATCATAATTATTGTTTATGTCTGTGTTGCTTAGAGCCAGTAAAAACAGTAGACAAAAAAAAATATACAAAATAGTTTTTTGGATTGCAAGGAACTTATACATATACTTTGGACTACATATATTATATCAAACTGTTGGTCTGGTTAATTAAAACTATTTTTTATTACGTTGCATTTTATTATACCTGGTTAGATATATTAATTTTATGTGTTTTTTGTTGGTAACACTATCAATTACCATAAGAAGTTAAGTTGGATTATTTTAGTTAGATTTATTTAATTTTTTTTCTTTCCTGAAAGGAGAAGACTTGCAATTTTAATGTTTAATTAATCTCATTTAGTCTTAAGTCTTAACGTTGATGTGATTATGGATAACTTTAGTATGCAAAAGTATGTAGGACCGGAATTATTATAATATAAGTAAGAAAAAACCAAATGTGTACTCACAGTCGTACAATGAAGGTGCCTTATTATTCTTATAAAAAAAAACATATTTTTGTTAGTATATTTCTAATATATGACCTCAAAGTTATTTTAGTAAAGTGTTTTAGTAAAATAAATACGATTATTGCCAAAACTGTCGTTATATTTATCTTAAAACTTTAATTTCTATTTATGTGTCAACTTACCCAGGTACCTGTTTCAACTTATCTCGGTACTAGGAGGGTTGAAACAACCCGACTTGTTCTAGAATAACGATGTTTTTGCCACCTTCTAATGACTTATTACTTTCCAAATTGACTTTTTTAATCAGATTATGAAATTTCCGTTCTAAAAATGTTGGTTACGTCCTTATAGCTTGTATAACAAAAAAGTTATGCGTGGATATGTAAAATTTGTGTCAACTCTCCTAGGTTTCCCCTATCTACTTTTTCACCTAGGTCGTGTAGTATGTGCTACGTGACTAGACCAACCCGTTTTCAGGCTGTTCAGTGTTGCCGATCGTAACATTGTAAGATGTACCACAATGTAAAGCATTGTTATGTTGTAACTTGCAACATGCTTGCACGAACTTTTCACACTAGCTTCTGTATAGGTTAGGTAGTACCGCTACGGTAAGTTTATTTACGTTTACTGTTATGCTGTGTTTACACTTGTAAGTTAGTGCCGCATGTTTTGAGACGCAACTATTTGTAAGAGTGAGATGCAAACATCATGCAACACTTTCTGGCTTATAACTTCGTTTCAAAACTCGCAGCAATAACTTGCAAGTTGCGCAGCCGCTAGCGATTACCTACTGCCGCGGCTAAGCATAGTGATAAATGCAAATAACACGAATGCCAAATAAATCCGAGCAACTATGGAAGCACGAATCCAATTTTACTAATATCTCATATAAACATTATGGAACGACGGACGCGACGATTAGCTCACCAACTTAATACAATGGAATAGAGGTCAAAGTTCAAAAGCATTGTGGCTACTTAATCCTTTCATTAACCTTGATTATGTCCGCAAACCGCCTCTAATTCAATTCAATATCGCTAAAACAGTTTCTATGTCGACGTCCAGGCCAAAGTAGGTAAGATATGTGGAGCACTAAGCCATATATCTAACGCGAGATTGGTTTTATTGCTTTATTTTCTTAGCTCGATCCAACGTTCGTGAGTTTTATGTGTAACAAAAGCTAAAAGATCGGTTTGATTAGCTTTGGTTCAATGCCCTCTGAAGTAATCGTTTTTGAAATCGAATCACTGAGGATTCGAATGGCAAAATCATGTAATAAGTTTTTGTTACAAATTACGATTTTGATACGAGCTTTTACCACCGACTGCGCTTTTAAAATTTCCATCTTTTACCTAGTTGTCATAAAGACAGGTCTAACGACCCCAACTTGAGAGTTACGTCGTTTCGTTCCCAAGTTCCTGTAACCACCTTCTGACTCCATCATGTGCTATCACCTGCTCCATGTAATCATTATAATACATTGTCACCCGATTTCCACATGACATGTGTAAAAAAATTTAGTTCATTCGGTCAATGAGAAGTGGATCAACATTAACTCGCAAAAGTTGACAGAAAAACATCGACACAGGTGAAACGAAATAAAAAAGTGAAATACTATTCTTTGGTGACTTACAGATGGCGAGGGGCACGTCACAATATAGACACGTGTAGAGATATCTGCATATGTGTTTAACATGTTGCGGCGTCCCTCTCATTTTTCCACTTTTAAGAGAGCATGATTAAAGCAAAAGAGTTGCATGATGAATATCATGAACATGTATATTTATAATTGTATCAACATTGCAATAGTCATACTAAAATCAAATTTAATTTTGATAAACGCTTTTCTTCTCTCATACAAATCGTTCATTCAGTTATCAGGTCATTCGCATAAAAGTAAAAATAAACAAAGATCCGTCGTCAAACATCTGTCTCCTGTTCCTGTTTAAATATTTCATTCAACGTTAATTCATCGTCAATCGCCACAAGGTGTATTAAAAAGGGTGGCAGAGGGGAGGGTGCGTGCACAAGGGATATACGGCCGCTCGGCGCCAGGAGTCCGATCGATATCGTCACAACCGGCCAGTGTTGTCAGCCAGAGAAACGCTAAAACCGGGAAACGTCCATTAAACACAGACTTTAAAAATCACTTAACAAATACCCCAATCTCGGGCATTAACCCAAACATTACTCAAATTAAACCATTGAAAAGAAAAGCGGATCCTCGATAGCAAAACACAGAACGCGGATTCGCAGTTAAAAAAACCTGAGCAGATAATTTACTGCTAACCGTATTCGACGTGTTCCATCTCCGTTGCACTTGGAAATTCATACGTAAAAGCGACAGAGCAAGACGTCGATTGCGGTTCGCGTTCGGAATTCTGAACACGGAAAAGCGGACATCTGGCAACACTGCAGTCGGCCCGTTCCGGCCGCCGCGTACCCTCCCTGAACTGAACAGTGTACACTCGAAAACCTTGTGAGTGACGTGAACTGTGAACGTTGGAATCTGTGAACTGGCATTGGATGCGATGAGATAGTCCGGTATGTGCTCAGGTTTTGTACAAATCGTTTGCGATTAGATGATGTCAGAGGGCCCGAGTTAGATTTAGGTTATATGCGGAAGTGACCAAGTTTAAAAGATTACTCATTGAATAATAGTGATGTAGTGTGATGCTATTGATTGTATTTGATTCCGCTAATTCGACCTTGTAACACTGACTGCGCTAAGAAAATAGCGATCGTTCAAAAGCTCTTAAGTGCGAGGTCAGACGAAAGTTGACACGGACGTTTTTCTTTTCGAACGATTTATCCAGCATGATTGCTTTTATTCGTACCAACTGCCCGTCGTTAATCTGCTTTGAAAAGAGCTTAGTTAAAAATTATATCCCCAAATGACATAGTTGTTGTGCAGATATCTTTTACCTAAAGAAATATCTATCCCACATACTGTGCACAATCTAACCATCAATACAAACTGCATTATCGAGTGCTCAGACTAGCCAGTTATCGAGTTGCCGATCCCATACTGCATTGCGACCTCGTGACCTCAGCATCTGGGCAGACGGTAAGCAGACTTCCCGGCTTGCCGCACCCAGGAAACGTCCAGACTATAGATTAGTGACGTGAGCATAGTGCTAATGCTCAAATTGGCATGAAGTCTCGCGTGGTGGTCAGATAGCATTCGCAAAGCTTAAGCAATTCGTGATTCGATTTATATTCTTGACATGATTACAATAACGGCTAACGATAGCTGTGGGTCTGTTATCATATATCTCAAGCTCTCTTAAAGCTCAAGTTACAATGACACATTTTCATATTTATTTACTGTTTTGTATTTTTTAATGATTTTAGAAAACAAATTTTCCTAAAGTAATGCTTTTAAGAATAACTAAACCTAAAATACATAGGAAATTAAATTTGCGATTTTTTTTGTCAGTTCATTGGTCCGCCCGTTCGTCCCCCCCATGGTGGAAAAAGTATCAAAAACCCTCACTGCTATTGCTTTTCGAACATTTCAAAAAATCGGCATACCCTGCCCTTTTCTTCCCATTGCCTCATCCAAGTTACTAAAGAGTTTAAATAGGTTTGCAATGTGCTATTATTAGACATGTAAGATGATCGAGAGATCCATCATTGCTTGTCATAATTTACAAAATTGATGGATTCGATCATGTAATGCTTGTAGCATCATTTTTCATGATTATCCATAACACTGTATTTGTTGATGTAAAACTTTGCTCAGAAAATATGTAGCTTCTTTCAAATAGTCTTACAGGCGTGTAAGTTTACTGTATTCTCAGTTCTCACATCCCAAGGCCCAACTCGATGATGTGATAATGAACTGATGCAGATGTCTGAGATCATGCGGTGCATGTTAGGAAGCGCTTGAGTTGTTTATAGCATGTGATATCATTTTGTCAAACGTCATTGAGCCTTTTCAGCTAGATAAGTGCGAATAAAAGAGAAACTGCACAAAAACTTACGTTCAAGTGCTAATGATATAAATTAAAAGAGCGTTACTCGCTAAATACTAAGTCTGTTTTCATCAGTAATATCATACTAGAGGTACTGTTCGAATGACTCACAGACACGATACTACTTTGCCCCATTAATGTGTTAATGAATGGCAAAAATTAATAGGTGATCTCATCCGACTGCACGTTCGTGTGGCGGCCATGGGCAGTACTTGCTTTTATATAAAACTCTTCGTATTGTTAGTGTAGGTGGGCGCGCGCTAAATGCGGACCATGATCGGTCACCTATGTCACGACGAATCACATTAGCATTTACGTGAATCGAATAAAACTAATCGATTCCGTAATAACGATTACCATTACTATCATGCTGCATATCTTTCTTTATCATTATAACTGGAGACATTAGCCGTACGATAAAATACTCATTTGATTACGTTAGCGGTATTCATCGGGCTTAAAGCATTTTTGTCATACAATTTGGCAGCCTCAACCGGTTATTTGAATATAAGTATTTTGGGTGCCATTATATCGTCTGTCTTATCTTTAAGTTGTGAGCTATCTCCCCCAGTTTGTCTCTTGACCTCACAATTGACCCTGAGACATGCCGCTTCTGTAACATAATGTAATCATTGTAGAGCTCCGAATATTTGATATCGACAGGGAATTGATTGGAATATAATTGACATGAATTAACACGAGCATAACTGCATCAATCACTAAATTATGTCTATCGCATGTCTTGAGACTCTTGAGATGTAGGCACATGAATAGTTTCTGAATTTTATGTCTATATTGTGTTACAATTACATATTCAAGTTGATCAATATTCAATAGTACTTGGTTGACCTAAGATTTGATGTATCAATCAACAGGATATTTTGCGCCAACTTTCTCGAATCTTGTATAGATTTGTATCTGAAGAAAAAATAGACAATGTAAGGAAAGTAAACTTCATTCAAGTGCTAGCAATTTAGGGCACGAGAACCGGATAGGCGTTTTAGTAGAAAGCAAATTGCTGGCTGTCCTATAGGTGCCTTCGATATTTAAACATCTCTTCGATTACGGCTACGGCTTACTGCCTCGGAATTCAACCGGGTTTTTATAGAAATCTAAATATAGTACGGTGCTAGCCGCGTTAATACAGAGCCAAACTGCAAACTGTCAGAGGAACGTGCTCTTTGGTTAGTTTCAAAGGAAGCTGTTCCATAAAAAGTAAACTTGAACAAGTGTTTACTTTGCTAATAATACAAAGACCTTACATTATATTCAAAACATTGGGTATTTTATTTCCGTAACACAATTGTTTAAAAAAAACATCACTCGTTGATTTTCTATTTTTTTTTTAATATCTTCGAAACCATGACATTTCGTTACGAATTGTGCATTCTGTATTATTTGTAGAAGTGTTTAATGATTGGCACCTACTTCAAGTTCAGTGTTAAGCAGTTACGAGAGGGGAACTTACTGTTTCAAGTTGAACTCGACCAAAGGGCACGGTTGTGCTCGAGTTTCGTAAGAAGTGGAACGACTGCCACAACTTACAAATGACCGTAGCCCTTTCACGGTTGAGCAATGAAAGCTTTAATTGTGCTAACAATTGAAGAGGGCGTGCGGGACGGGGGCCTTTCTAAAGTTGATTATCAAGACGCCTTTGTTACTGTTTCTTCCAACAAGAGTTATTGTACTTGACTTGAGAGCGTGAGTTATGTTTGCCTTATTCGTCTTAATGCTTTAAACTTTCAGTCCGAGCTAGGAACATTATTTCGTTCTATCGGGAGTACGGTCGAGGAATTTAATTTCCTACCCATTTCGTACCTTGTCATAGTAGCTGTAATATGACAGTCCTAGCAGTTTTCATATTGATTGTCACTGTGACAAGGTACGAAATGGGTAGGAAATTAAATTCCTCGACTGTACGTGCCTTTCTTATTTAAAATCATATCCTGTTAAATTCTAACATTTCTAACTTTACCTATTGAAAGTGCCATGGTATGGTATTTGAATACATATTTCAAAAACACACTTATAGGTTTTTTTTTCAGAATTCCAAATATAATAGAACATTTGTCAGGGAACTTGCAAAAATGTTACGGGCATTCCACTAACCTATGCCTACTTTTTGTTTGCTATCTTCCATCAATCGTTCAACATTTTCGAAAGTTCGACAAAACTGTCTAGGGACTTCGTTTAATATTCCGATGATGGAGTCCTGAGTCCCGCTCGCCGGGGTCATTGCCCTCGAATCCAGTCCATGTCTTATGCACTCACGTAACAACCGCTTTCTGTAGCTTAGCCTATAGATAGATACATGTGCCGTGTTACCGGCGCAATCTGTAAGCAAACTAGTTTTTTTTTTAAACTGCGTTTGTTTTGACAACAATTCTCGATCTTTTTCTATCAATGAATCTATTAGGAACAGATGTTTTTTAATTATTGATGACATTCTTCTCTCGCTTTCACTATATTATCTTGGCCAAAGATGTTACTGATCAACTTCTATGTATTTCAGTAGGTGCATGCTATTTATTGTTCCACTTCACTGGTCCATTCTCGACTAAACCAGCTTGCCATATTTGGGCAATCAGCAGTAAGAAGTCGAGATCATAATGCTAGACATCGCACCGCGGCCTGCTTTTAGAATTTCTTTTTTGTGCCTGGTACCTATCTTAGACGGGACTGGTTTGACTAGTCCCAGTGCGGATTCTACTGCCTACATCTTATTGGTTGCCGTTGTCTTATTTTGCAGTACGCTTGCGAATTGTGTTTGAAGTTGTCGAATATTTAAAACTAACCATTCCACTGGAAAAGTGACGGTAAAGTATTTGTGGAGTTTTCTTTTTTTTATGTGACGAAAGTAGACAACTGAGCTCTCAGCCCACCTGATGGAAAGCAGGAACTGAGGCCCATGGACATAGTGACCAAAAAATCGCCTATGCGCTGCCTACCCCGAGGACTTAGATGGATTGCCTCTATGCCAGTAATTACATCGGCTATTTTACCCCCAAACCGGAACACAGTACTAACTATTTAGCGGCGGGTTAACGGGTAACACAGTGGTAGCTATCCGGGCGGACCCTGTACGAGGTCCTACCACCAGCAAAAAATTCACACAACTCCCAAAACTCGCCACCATAGGAATGAAATTAGTTAGTAAAAAAGCTATTATTAGATTGTTAATGAATATTAGACGTAGTGGAACCTACAGAAAATACAGTAGCCACTGTAATTCTCACGACGTCTAAAATGTTCTGATATTGAAACTAAATGTCAGTCAGCAGACTACAATGACCTTAGAAATCCGCGAGTCAACTATGTACACATCAAGGCTGATGCCTATTCACTACTCATAAAGACACTATTCATTGAATCAAATGCCGAGATTGACCAAACAATTTGCCGGTACTTGGGCACCAATTTACAGCAATCCGCGGGGCATATTCGCGGTGCCCTCTACGCGTAGGTACTTAATTACAATGGGCACTTATGAATTGACTTGACTGATGTCACGTTTTGAGTGTCCAATTGTTGATGTACAGTCGAGTTCATGAATATATGAGCAAATCCAAGGCATCCAAAATAATTATACTCTTCTCTACAGATTTTGATATTGATGAATTGGGCTTTTGTTAAAGCTATTTGTTTTCTATAAGTAATTTAACCTTTACAAAGTTATATTAAATTCTAATTCAAAAACCTCTTCTTTTCTACTTCATTTATATATGTATATTGTTCAAATATTTAGACAGGAGCTTTTTTGATGAGTTTAGCTTAAATGATTTTAAACGATTTCAATTTGTTGAACAATAAAAATTGTAGTGCACTGTGCACCTAGGGAGGTAAGTATTACTAACGAGAGTCTGTTACAAGCCCGACGCTAGGCGGAGGGCTTTTAATGACACGAGTTTGTAATCCGCTTACCGACTTGCCAGCAAAAAAGTTTTAAGGCATAATCATTTCTATAACTCCTGCTACTCATGTAAGTAATAGCCGGCTTAGAAAGCAAGTGCGAGGAAAAGGTATTTTGATATACCGCAACACAGACTGCATTATTGGCACGCAACAAAAGCTCTCTTTAATACCAGTAGCAGCTTCCGACTTCTCGGAATTGCCAACCGAGCGTGACCTAAATATTGCTCTCGGTTTCATTAGCGTGTTACTCTGTTCATTCTAGTGTTAATTTACGTTTTTTTACAAGTAATATTCACTACATGTGACCCAGATAATTATAGAAGAAAATTCTAAGTAGCTTTTAAGACACGTCAAGTAAAATTAAAAAATAAAAGCACATTTCAATGTCAAGTATACAATGGTCTTATATTTTAAAGCAGTGTGCAGAATTAACGACAGAATTGACGCAATGCGGCGGGGCTTTATCGCGAAGAATACAAATTAGCTTCTAACGAAATGAGCATTATTGGGTCAGTCATTATAAACACTACATTTCACTCTGCCTAGGATACGTCTATGGTTTCATGCAACGATGCTATAATGGCGGAGAAAGTGCTGGAAAGCAGATTCTTCGCTCTGAAGCTCTATAATTTTGACAGCAGCTATAAATCCAGAACTACTACAGCAGGACCAAGTTATTTAATGAGAATCTGATGGTTAACCCTTTCAACGGTACTTCAAATACAAAAGCTGTCACTCGACGCCACGTCATCAAAGTGTCAAAACTGAATTTGAACTTTACGCACGTGCGTGTAGGACTGTGGATCTTTATTGCTCTGTATACCGTGACTTATATATCGGTGTTTGACTTTGAATAAAATACCTACTTAAGAAATGGGCGTCGTACAGACATTCTTGATCGTAATTGAAGTTACCGAATCGTATCAAGCAAACTTAGGTGTGTTGTGTTTAATGAGTTAATAACGATGTTTATTTGTCACGAGACTTCGAGTGTCCATGTCCATGAATTCAAAACATTAACCGCTTGTCAGGCTGTGTAGGCGTTACCCAAACAATAATAAACGGATTTTACATAGGCACAGGTCTCTTTGGGCGAGGTGAAACTCATTTTGGAGGAGTTGAATTTTGCCGACGATACTAATACTGTGCGTTGTACGTAATATCACTACATAGTATAAAATCTTTAAAACTACGCAACAGATTTTGGTGAGATTTTTTTAATAGGTAGAGTAATTCAAGAGGAAGGTTTTTATGCGCGTGCGCAGCCGGGGTGGGTCGCTAGTAATTTATAAAATAATAAACCAATAGCTTTCTCTTCATATGAATCACTATTGATGTATGGAAAGTGATGCTCTGTGTGCACTTCGATGCACACAGAGTAAGTACATCGCTAAGCAGACTTGAATAATTCAACGCGCATTAGTATCAGCCGCTGTTATAACCGAAACCTATATCCATTTCGTAGAATCTTTGGTACCGTTGGATACGGCGATAATCAGGAGTTTGTTTATTCTCTCCGCTTACATAATTTGCAAATATCTAATTTGTTATGGATTGCAAATCATTACACATTTTTGTAACAATTTATTTACGAGTAGTTTTATAGATTGGACCATCATGCTGAAACATGATACGGGAACTCTGCTCGTTCAAGTGGCTTCGGCCATTTGTTAAATTAATATTGATTGGTTCCACCTACTAATAGGTTCGGATTTCATTGTTTACTCTGGTTTCTCGGTTAATATGGACTTTAAAACGAGCAGTGTATCAAATATTTAGCTATAGTCCGGTCGCTGGATGGCAGTGTTCCAATATTCGTTTCTCCAGACATATACAAAAGTCTAACCTACTAATTTTTGCATTAGTAGATGCTAGCATATGTTTCTACATGTTGAATAGTCTCGGTTCTCACACATTGTTCACAACTGCTGTAAAACAATAGCCTACTTGGCGGTTGACTGTTTATAATTTTTATGGGCGTCAAGAATCATATTGACCTAAATAAGACGATAGCGTCATCGCTTCACCGAGGCAGAGATCATGCATGTGGGCGTCAGCGTTTAGCGCCATCTTCTGACTGAGTGATCCTTGGCAACGATATTACTTTCATTCCAATGAGTGCTTCGAAGCTCACCCTTAGGGAACACACATCAGATTACTTACATCGACAATGTAGAGTCGCTTGGAAGTACAATAGCTTCAGAAACGAAGGGTGCGTAAAAACTTCATCAATGTTGTATAAAACAATTTCCAATGCTTAGCCGCGAGATGTATCGCGTGATGAAGCGAACGATCAGTGCATGTGTCGCTATAAAACCGGTCGAACGCAAACAAGCGTTCCGCCGGCCTTCAGCGGCTGCCGACGCCCGATTACGTCACCGTACCCACTACGCTTATGTCATACCATTACTGCCCATTAGAGATCTACACTTGTTTGACATACACTGGGCCCTTGCAAAAACACCGATTCCAATCTCGATAGGAAGCTGCCAACTTCACGCTTCACTTCAGATTTGACCGTCACGATGATTTTCAACGAAGCAAAGATGATTCGTTTCGCATGAATAGATACTACTCATGACTGTGACGGCACGCCGGTGAAGTTAGGAACAATACTATATCGGTCAGCCATCCAGCACTGTACGCAAACGCGTTTGCGTCACTGACTATGTATTGTTTACGATCGGTATCTCATACTTAATAGATCTCTGATCATACTGCATTCTCGACACTATTTTGAGGTTATTAGATATTATTTTGTTTTTATCTAAATAGAGACTTGGAGG
>JALPQI010026560.1:0-12639 GCA_025490895.1 Thaumatotibia leucotreta | reverse complement strand
GATAATGAAATAAATTATTCGTACATACCGTTATTTTCATTTAATTTTGTATATTTTAACATGATTTTTGTATGAATATATATTCGTACTAGTACTAGTACACTGGGCGATCATACCATAAATTGCTTTTCATGTTTATTTACTATCCTCATTACTCTAATGTATTTACGTGTCCGTGTGATAAAGAAAATGATAGATATTTATCTAGAAATTAGCTTATTTTGTCCTAGTATTAGTCCATCGGGCTTATAAGGTTTTTTTTCAACTCGAAAGGATGGTCAAGTGTTAGAATCACTCCAGCAGTCCGATTTTGAAGAAGAAGATGATGACATTTTATTTTTTTTTTTATGGAGACTGTTCCTTTTTCTGTACTTTTTTATAAAAAAAGATGTTCATTATGTTAACAAAAATTATTTCAAAAAGGTAATTTTTATGATTTAACTTAAAAAAAAAATTCTTTGGAAAATTTAAGTTTCTGCTCTGAAGTATGCAATTTTTTTTGTGTCTGGGATTATGAAAGTGATAATTAAGATATTAAAACTCTTGTTTCCTATAAGATTTTCAAAACTTATTTATGTGGTTTGTATTATATGTAAAAGCCCAATGTTCTAAATATAGAACAAAAGATTATGGTGTTTTTTTTTTATTTCCTGGCAAGCCTAAATCAATATTATAACACCCTCAAAATATAAGACTTATATTCGTTAGGGTTAACCAGATATGAACAATGTTTGGTCTGGGCGTTCAAGACTTTATTAATTAGTTCTAATATTAGGACATTGGGTCTTCCTCGGATGTACCCTCTAAAAATATGGGCCGTAGGAGGCTAGTGCGAGAAGCGAGTCATTTCACGTCAAGTCCAAAACTTCGAAGGGCCATCTGTACTACCTAAAAAACGTCGTAGGTAGTACACGTGCAAAAACGAAATTCGTAACTCGTGTCAATTTAAAACATCGCCAGTCGTTTCGAATGTCATGTTTTTCGCACTTGTGTCGTAGTGTAGTATTTTATTTTGTTAAAATAATTCGACCCTATTAACCAATCAAACTCGTTATCAAATTGTTGTCAATTCAAATCGCTCGAATGGGCACGGTTTATCAAGTTAGCAAAAGACAAATGAACGAAGTTAACTGCGCCGGCGATCGCAACTTGGGATAAACAATTAAAACGGTAATAATTTATCTGTCGTGGCAATTAGTGCGCGGATGAATTTATCCGACGGAAGAGGGAATTTTGTTCAAATGTTGTGTTGTGTCGTAAGTTACGAACGATATATAATTTTTTTTTTCTTAGTTTTCTGTAGTAAACTACCCTTATATTCGCCAATTATTTCGCCATGTCCGTCTGTCCGCATTATAGCTTAATGGTCATTAGTACTTCGAATTTGTGATTTGGTACACCCAGGGACCGGAACCGTTATTTTCTCCATACAAAAAGAACGGTTCTTTGTTCGTTCTTTTTCGTTTTTCGATTTACAAATGATATTGTAAATTACTTAAAACGTTGAGCAGTACATAAACAGCATAAAACATTTTAAAATATGAGGCTATTTCGAGGTTTTTGTAAAATTCCGGTTGCGGTCCCTGGGTACACGTGTACCAAATAGGTAATCATAATTAGGTACCTACCTACCTATACATATAAATCACCGGCAAAGTGTTAGGATAATAATAGGAAATGTTAATACTTTCCGAGATAACCGCTTCCGAATAGTTTTGACCGAATATTTTAAATAAAATTATTTCGAACATAATCGGCCCAGCCGTTTTTGAACCACTACGGAACCCTACACTGAGCATGACCCGACATGCCCTTGGCCGATTTTATTTTTGGCAAAGGACAGCAAAGAATTAAAAATGAAACAAAAGACGCTCATGAATATTATATTAGACCATAATCATCATCATCAGCCTATTTAGCCTATTGTCTACTGCAGGAGGCTTATGATGGTACCGTGTCTAATAGTTTGTCGGCGTTGCCGTCACCTTCTAACAAGTATGCAAGTGCGAAAGTGACGGGTAGCACGATAAATAGATAAAAAGGGACTATCCGCCGGTTTAAAGGCAAAACCAACTATTTCGGTAAAACATCTTTTAGCAAATACTATTCTATGTCATTGGCATCAAATACGATTTGTCAAAACCAACTTCAAGGGAATAGTTGGTTCTGCCTTTAACCCGACGCATCATAAGCCACCTGGACTTAGCTATCTCGTAAGTATCCTATGCGTATAGACGCATATTAGGAGATAATGCCCATAATCGCCACTCTGGGCAAACGGATTGTCCTGGAGGCTGCTATCAATGATTTAGCGGTGACATTCCAATCCCTCAGTCGATACGCACGTTTTCTTTCTGCCACCACGTATCGGTTATTGTACCAGAATTATCAGACCAGTGTTTATCGCTACCCTTTTGTATTTTAAAACCCATCACTTTTTGTACAGGCGTTTATTAACACCCGAAGTCATTTTTGACAATACGCCATTTTTGTTGTCAAAAATATTTTGCTTACGCGTAATATTAAAAATATTTTATTTATTTCCCAAAGCATTGATGTTGACTTTTTCAATCGCAGAATTGATTATAAATCCCAGTAATAATTCCAAGTTGAAATCATAATAGTGAATTTGTTTAATCCGTTAATTGATTCAAATAAAATATTGTCATGTAAGCATTCTAAGTACCTATGCTATTTTATATGGCAAATGTAAAAGGTAAAAAATCATTCGTGAACGAAAATGCAGTTCTCGTTTTATTTTATTTTATTTTAGAAGTTGGGTGAGTAAAATATAATTTCTCAAACATGCAACGAAATATTGTCTTTACGATCCTTAAAATAGACTTTTTTTTATTTCGTTGTATGTTTGAGAAAAGCACTATACATGCCTCGGCTTGAAAACGGATTCCCGGCCTCGTTACCTATCCTCGTATATACCAACTTGGCTGGAAATCCTCATTTTCCCGGCCTCTGATATAATGTACTTATCGGGAACTCTAATGACAGCCGAGCTAAGAGGGGTAAGATTCCAGTTATCTGCCTCCTAGCTTCTCGTTACTCGCCACCAACAGCACTCAGAATCTTGTATCCACGCATCTACGCAGTAGTAGAAAACGAATGGAGAGTTCTAAGCTTGCGTCCATGCATAGATGCATACTCCATAGAAATAACTTCCTTCATAAGAATGTAAACCCTTCACATAACAAGACAAGAGTGAATCGTTCTATGTCTAACACGGGAATGAATTGATGAACACTGCAGTAGTGACCTTTTATACTGTCAGGTCACCAGCCACCTGTTCATAGGTTGGTATCATCTACCTGCAAACCTGCATGGACCAAGCAAAGACCACTCCAAGCAAAACATTGCTTATCGTTTTCTAGATTTAGTAACTCATATCTCCGACACGGCCATACTGACAAGACAAGCGTCCTCGCTTGTATCTGAAACAAACACGTACATCAGTAATCTTTGTCACCACTCGGTTACTCCTGACCAAATTATCTGTCTACGTAAAATCAACTCAACTCAAGGAAAATAATTTTATTCTTTGCCACTGAATTTAGGATCACTTAAAGTCAATTCATTACCACCAATTTAAATGCAAGACCAGACAAGTACCACCTGGCTTTCATAGCCACCTTTTACGTAAAACACATGACGGCAAACTTTCGGAAGCAGGTCTCTCATTCGTGGCCTATTGGTTATCACATAACCACACTACGCGCATCCCCAAGGGATCGCCGAGTCAACCCTATGACTCTACGGTCTCTACAAGACCCGACCTCCGCCAGAGCTTATCGCGCACCGCGTACCCACGGACTACTCAAAGGTAGACACCGACTTCTAACGGGCTACGGCTACGATCAAGCCTCTGGTACGGTCGACCAACCGAACTGAGAACCTCACCCTTCATGTCACAATAATCTTCATCTACTTCACGTGGTACTTGGCTTTCTAGCATTTTCATTAACAACAAAATGTTATCTGTATTCAATCATTTATGAACTTCAATTTGTTAGACAATTTTGATAGTGCCACCAGCTCAGTTTCAGTTACCAGTAAAATCAAAATTAAGGAAACACAAGTCACGTTTATGTCTATCGGAAACTCACATTGTGACATAGTCACCTCATCCCGTTTAACAACAATAACTTTTTTTTTGTGGCATTACCAAAATGATCTCAATTAATGAATGATTCAAATTAGTCAACCTCTCGACTCAAACAAAAACGTAAATTACTCAACCAGGTTACATTATAACCATCCGATTTCATTTCAGTCCATCGGATTGTTAGGATCCAATAACCTATCAGAAGTTAACCATCTCAGCCGCGTAAGTGCTACTCCTCGCAAAGAGTATACTGCACATAAAAAGCAGTCCACGTGCACCTTTTACATGCTCCGGAACTTCCGATGCGATTATTCGATCACGCTCAATCCCTCGGACTTGCTCTCGGTCCATTGAAAGCTCACATGACTGATGATTAGAACTCATTAAATTTAAAAATTACCCTTTCCGCATTTAAAGTAGTTAATAGATGATTTTAATGCCGCAATTCAGAATCATATTTTCTTAAGGTACTCGTTTAATCAACCCAGGGAATTAAAATCAACTTCATTAACATTCGAAATACGAGTAGACTAGTCAGTCTAACTATGTACTTACTACTTTACTAGCCAGTAACCGACACAGTTCTACAATAGTCAAATGAAACACTTCAACAAAGCAACAAATGGTTTGCAGTACTCACAGCAGTTACAATACTCCAGATGCTACACCCAGCAACTGAGTCTTAACAACCACCTACATGGCTGTCGCACAATCTAAACGCCTTGACCACATACACCATTAAACCAAACGAACGCCACTCACAATCGTGGCCGCACTGAGACGGAAAAATAGATCCGATTTTACACCTACGACTACGAATGATAAATGGTGTATGTAGTCTGAGAAAACTGAACCCAACAAAAATGTAAAAAGTTTCATTCCACGATTGCAAACTAATTGATTAATCTCAATAAAACTTACAATTTTAATTGAACTAAAGAAGTCAAACTGAAACTATTGACAGCCCAAATAATAAGAAATTATTATCATCACCATCATCATGACAGTCATCATGATCATCATCATGATCATCATCATGACCACCATCATGACCACCATCATGACCTTCTCCATGACCTTCACCATGACCTTCATCATGACCTTCATCATGACCTTCACCGTGACCTTCATCGTGACCTTCATCGTGACCTTCATCGTGACCTTCATCGTGACCTTCATCGTGACCTTCATCGTGACCTTCATCGTGACCTTCATCGTGACCTTCATCGTGACCTTCATCATGACCTTCATCATGACCTTTCAGAAATTATTATAACCGATCTCAATGCGTTTAATAAAACTTGTTTATTTTAAACTTGCGTAACTGTAACATTGATGTCTAATTTAGTTTCAATTTTGCATTTCTTCCTCCATTTTTTTTTTTAACTCTAAAGAATCGAAAGGGAATAAACCCTCAATGGCTACAACAACATTAGTTTCACCAATTAGCTCAGACCTCAAATAGCCCAACAAAAATGTGAACTGCTCAGCGGATTAACAACGTGTCCACACCACGTGCTGCACCAGGTGTTCACGGTAGGCAGTAACGACATCTGCTACGCCACCGGGCATGACATCAACAACTTGCAGGCCGGCAGCTCGTTCTGACTCACCATGTTGAACTGTAATCATTAAATTGTACGATATCATTTTTATCACAAAAACAAAGTATATTCAAAGCCGACTGATTTCCTTTTTTTTTCAAGTAGACTAGCAATAAGCAGTTTTGAACAGATGTTGAGATAATTGGAATGCTAGACCTAATCATAACACTAAGTACCTAAAGTTTGAGGTTAGACACTGACCTCATCTTATACTCGACATCAAAATAAGATTGTGCTTCACTTTACTATAATCAAATTAATCTCGCAAATAATAAAACGTATTAAGAACACAAAAACTTAACGTTACAAACAGAAATGTCAACCGTTAGTTCTTTAAACTACTGCTTCTAATTTTTCATTAAAACAATTGGAAAGAAACCTGTCCTTTAATTTCCGTTGCTCCAAAATAACCATAGAGTTGGCGTCTTCAATTCTTAATTTCTTGGACATAGGTATCGCAAGAAATTGCGCTCGTTTCATCGTCACAGCATATTCATCATGGATGAAACTGTAGACTACTATGACAGTGAGCTTGTTGATCTTGAAGTTGAACATCTGTAACGGTAATTTCACACGCATAGAAAACTTTTAACACAAGGCATGGATTGAAAATGCTTATCACTATCACAAATTAATTTTTGGTAGACTCGAAAACAAAACAAAACAAAGGGCTACCTGCCCATATTTTGGTACTGCTAGTATTTCACAACTAAGTAAGTAATAAGTATGGGTCATGATATACTTTGAAATCACTAGAATTACTGTTTTTATTTTTTTTTTTTCCAATAGGGTAGGATACCTACCCACACGTTTTCTTACAACAGTAATCACAAAAAAAGAACAAAGCAGTTTTCTAAATCACGACTCAAATCAAACTTAACTGCAAACATAGTGAACAATCATTACCTTACCAACTGTTGTCGATTTTAAACCTTACCGTTTACATGTGATACAATACCAGTACTCACTGTTACGTGAGCCTTGAGTCTTCATCCCACTTGCTGATATCGGGAACTCTAATGACAGCCGAGCTAAGAGGGGTAAGATTCCAGTTATCTGCCTCCTAGCTTCTCGTTACTCGCCACCAACAGCACTCAGAATCTTGTATCCACGCATCTACGCAGTAGTAGAAAACGAATGGAGAGTTCTAAGCTTGCGTCCATGCATAGATGCATACTCCATAGAAATAACTTCCTTCATAAGAATGTAAACCCTTCACATAACAAGACAAGAGTGAATCGTTCTATGTCTAACACGGGAATGAATTGATGAACACTGCAGTAGTGACCTTTTATACTGTCAGGTCACCAGCCACCTGTTCATAGGTTGGTATCATCTACCTGCAAACCTGCATGGACCAAGCAAAGACCACTCCAAGCAAAACATTGCTTATCGTTTTCTAGATTTAGTAACTCATATCTCCGACATACTATTATGTTTCTCTTTTCCCGGACCGAATTCTTGCGTAGTACCTAGATGTACTAAGTTCCGCGCCGTAGTTATTACCTAACTACAATTTTACAATTAATCCTGTACCTACCCTCAAAACAACCGACGAGCTTACACAAATGAGTAGAACAAAGACCTACAAATATTCATACCATGCCAGCGTTCAACATACTAGCTTTTCGTACCAAATATGCAGTTGCTTATGCCAACACACTTCAATAGCCATCCAGGAATTTGGCTGCCTTAGTGGCTCTAGTTAACGTTTTTGGTTGGAACACCCAAAATTGCCGTAACGGCAACTCTGCGAGAAATTCTGACGGTGGTATGCTAGGCTTGGGACGTAGTAGACTGAATATTTCAGTATGTTAAGCCTAGGGAATGTATACCGGTTTTTATTGTATTCGGGTGTTTACCGGTTTCCCCATAATCCAAAATGGCTGACACAAAGTTACTGACAAGCAATTCATGTATACCAACAAAATTCATATAGGACTGCTATTTTTTAGCATATGCTGTAAATATTGAATCAGAAATTGTTTGTCTTGGTGGCTCTAGTTAACGTGTTTGAAAATTGCCATAAATGGCAAATTAGCGAGAAATTCTGACGGTGGCAGTACGGACGGGGCAAAGTAGATTGAATATTTCAATCTCTTAACAATCTTACCTAATCTAATGATGTATTTTCTCCTAAAAGTAAAAGTGTATTTTATAAAAATGTGTTAGTACGTTAGAGGAATAGTTATGCAACATAAATTAATGCTGCACTTCCTGCCATTTTTTGTTGTAAGAAAAACTACAACGAATTTCATTTATTAGATGGTCTAATGTTAATGTAACAACTATTAAATAATCTAGAGGAAAATTATTGAAAAAATATTATACATGTCACACCAAATCAGGAAAGAAATAGAAACAATTCATTCACTTGTAATCTTACAAAATTCTTATATAAATAGCTGCACGTTGGTGGCACTAGCGATGGTGTGTCACTTCCTTTACAAAATGCAAAGAATGTGTTGTCGCCTAACTTCCGCCGCCGAACTGAAAAGCTGAGGCGTGGTTTCAGTATGTAGTCATTAAATATCCTTTGCGTTCTTTGGACTCATGTTAATAAGAGGATGCAACATTTGAAAGTTACACATTGACTTTAGGAACAGTGGATTGAAAGCGAGCGAGATTGAGCTCTGCGATTTGTTTTGTTACTATTTTAGCGATGCTGTCAGCTGTACAAAATGTACCGTTTTTGTATACATGTTGTACCCATGGGCTTATTACCTTGTAACGATACTAAATATAGTACTTACGAATATGATATATAAAAGCTCAAAGTATCAACATCGATCTTATAGATATAATTAAACGGTTAAACTCACGTTATTCACTACACGAAACATCGCGACTCAAGTTACAAGGCGTGAACGCGGGCTTAGTGCTTGATAATGGAGACATATAGGCTCTTCGAAAAATTTCACACA
Organism: Thaumatotibia leucotreta; assembly: GCA_025490895.1. Classification (NCBI taxonomy): domain Eukaryota; kingdom Metazoa; phylum Arthropoda; class Insecta; order Lepidoptera; family Tortricidae; genus Thaumatotibia; species Thaumatotibia leucotreta. The sequence goes on along the minus strand of JALPQI010026560.1, from coordinate 3,997 downwards.
TAGTGACTAAATACACGTGAGTTTAACCGTTTAATTATATTTATATTTATTTTGCCTCAAAAAAGTTTAAATTAACTATAGATATTTTTGACACAGGGCTTGATTTGGTTGATAGAATGATTACTAATTACTAACAGATCATTTTGGAAAATACCACATTTATGAAGTTCCTAGATGAATGTGGCGTGTCAAAACCTACTCCAAAGTACAAAACACAGGAATCAATAAGTATGGCCAATTAATGATTTGATTAAGAGAAAAACTTGACCCATTCTAGGACTTGATATTTTATTTTCACTAATTACTGATTTCGTTTTAAATTATTGTACTTATGTTTTTTGAATAAAAGATTTGTCCTTAAAAAAATAAATAAACTTGATCCATCCAGCGGCCTAGGCAAGGTGCCATTTTCTAATCGTATACGATAAGCGATAAATAATAAATTTCATAAAAATTTAATTACAGTACGAAAAGTCACGTGACCATTTCCATATATTATTTTGGTCACGTGACTTATCGTTTATCGTATACGATTGCAGAATGGCACCTTGACTAGACCTGCTGATTCCTCTAAAGTGAACATTGCCGTACTGTTTCACCTACGTCTTCTATAAAGCATCTCCTGAATGTACTCGGAATATACCCTTTGCACGCCAATACAGGCTGAGAGAAAGGCATCCCCTTTTATAATACATCTCGGCTGCCAAACAGTGTCGCCATAATTTCCTGCTGCCAAAGGACTGATTACTTACAGAATTTGCATACACATGATTTATGAAGGATATTATTTATAATATAATATCCTTATGATGAAATGTTTGGCTTCATAATGTTGTTTTAAAGGGTGATTAATTAAGAAATTTGTCTGCAATCTGACGTAGATGGATTTGATTTTAATGAAGTAAATGGAAGTTTACTCCCGAAATATAGCAAATGTAGTACGTATAAAGTCCAATGTGTTATTATTCGAAAGGTGCATGCAGACCAAAAGAGCATTTGCTGTTCCATCCACCACTCTACGAAATCAACGAATCGAATTTCGCAGAGTAGGGGGATAGAACAGCGAATGCTCTTTTGGTCTGCATGCACCTTTACACAATACAATTTACCTAATTCGTTGAAAGATATTCTCATTTTATTCTTAAGTTCATGAATTTGATGATAATTCTCCTGGTTTCAAGTTTTTTTATAAATCCATGATATACCTAATGATAATGGGTTGATGTGAGAAAAATAAAATTAACATTTTCGGAAATTATTAGTGTTGTATGAGGTCATGACTCGAAACATTTTTATAAACATTTATTATTTTTTATATTTATAATAGATATAGGATGCTAGCAAGATTTTGAATAATTATGATTATGAATAATTACACCTGTGGCCTATTTCACCATAATTACAAGTGTGACAATTGTAAAATATCACTGTTACTTACGTCACAAGCCTCCGTAGGCTACGGCTACTGCTTATTATCGGACGGTCCATGTGCTTGTTTGCAACTAACATAAAAATATTTCTAATAACGTTTTGGAATCGTTAATACACTACTTTTTAGTTTTCGAATCCCGTGACAATTGTCGCAAGGTTTAGTACAATTCTCATTAAATCTTGACATGAGGTTCGGCTTATGTCGGAATTTCGCTACAATTGTCGTGTTTTTTGTGACAATTGTAATTTTGCTTCGCAAAACATTAGTTATTTACTGCTGATTTATTTAAGTTCCTGCACTAAATTTTATGTTGGTGGCAAACAAACGCACGGCCCTTCCGATGGTAAGCGGTAACTGTAGCCTATAGACGCCCAAGATTGCAGAAACAGTAAATTTACAATTGTAGCACTTGTCAATGTGGTGAAATTGGGGCCTGATAACCATTACACCCGAAATTTTACATCTTGTTGTTTTGTTATAATATAATTTGAAAATCGTTTCCAATATTGTCGACGATCAGTCAAATCTAGACTAGTAGTAGTTATAGTAATCAACTTTGCCACGTAATTGACTAACCCATCCGAATTGCGCCACATTTAACCATCTTTCACAGGAAATTTCACAGATCATTGAAATACATAGATTACACATGTCTTTACAAAACCACATTATCCGTTACAGTGAACTGAAGTGGTCTAGTCAAGACTAGGGCAAGCCCTAGTGGCCTAAATACAGCTGTTATTTGGTTATTTCAGAGTATTTTTACATTAGTGTAACGTATGAATTGTGACGTATTAAAATCCTCGTGCTTGCGTCATAATTTGCCAAATCAAATTAGAAATTTGTCTAATTGACTAAGAGTTATTGATTGAGGCATATTATGTCCTTTGGGTGTCACACGTAGGCAGGAAGCTATAGTTTGTGGTTAAAAATGCGATATTTAGATACATTATAACCATAAAAATATTGGGATGTGTTACTTTCGCAGGAGTCCGCTGAATGTGGGTGACGCAGGACCGGTCATTCTGGTAATCTTTGGAGGGGGCCTATGTTCAGCAGTGGACGTCTATCGGGTGATATAATAACGATCTGTTACTGTGAGCTAGAATTTGATTTATAAGTTGTCACAGTGAGAAGTGAGACTTTGGTGATAAGTGGGACTCCAAAAACTTGGTAAAGGAAAATATCGCAAAGAAATTGGATTCGTCCAATAGCCGTACCATGAGTTTTCAAGTATCAGTTACCTTACTCGATTCGTGAAGCATTCTATCGCGTTCGCACTTATTTATTAAAGCGAGCGCGAAAGCTTGCTTTACGTATCAAGTAAAACCTAACGTAACCGATACTTGCCACCTCATGGTACGGTCTTTGGTCTGATTTGAACGTCAGAATTTCGTCAAATCTTGAAGGTACGGTGCCAAGTGGGTTCAAGACTCCCATTAGTCATAATCAGAGATCGGACGAATGTGCGTCATTTTTCGCAATAATATGGAAATGACTCCAAAGTTGATAAAATAATTAATCATTTAAGTAATCATTTTTAAAAAATAATATATTTCACGCCGGTAACTATGAAAGCCATTCTAAATAGTCACCTTAAAGCATCGAAACCAAATTTCAAGAAATTATTCGTTTATTTATTCATTTAATCCACTTTGGAGTCATGTCCATTATTATTGTGAACGATGACGCACTTTTGTCCGATCTATGGTCGTAATAAATTTGAAAAAGCGGGTTCTATATTCTATGCAATTTGTTACGAAGTATCGTTAAATGAGTTCGGGCAGTCCTTTAAAAACCACATGGTCTATGCTTATTACACGTATACTTTTCACTCATACTTCTTTGATTGTGCGACGTTTTATCCACGACCAGGGCTCGGATACCGGTTTTTACTCCATACAAAAGAACGGTTCGAATTTCGTTCTTTTTTGTTCTTCGGTATATAAATTCTTTGTTAATGGAGTAATTTAAAAAAACGACGTTGGTAATATCATAACATTTTGAGTATTACATAAAGAATATAAAACATTTAAAAAATTGGGCTATTTCGAGGTTTTTGAAAAAAACCGGTTTCCAGCCTTGTCCACGATGATAAACGGTAAGAACCCGATCATCATACCTACCTCGGCTCCATGACGCGTATCCTACAAACTACAGGCATTAAAGGCCAGCCAAAACACGGACGAATTATTAAAACTCATTGTAACCAGGCCAACGCTCTGAGTAATTCCCTCTCAGAGGTCGATTGCGCAAAGTTACCGAAAACCACTAATTTCGGGGTAATTTTGAAACTCGCGCGACAGCCCCGAGTTTCGCCGGTATAAATAGTTGGTATTGTCATTTCAAACTAAATGTAGCCTGAAATTAACGCTGTTAATGTGCAATGAGAGCACTGAAACCGCTCTGAAAGTTTCAGTATGCGTATTTGGAGCATTCCATGGGCTGTCCCGTACAAACGCGTGTAAATTTCGATAATTTGAGGTTTCTTCCGAGTTATTAGTTATTATATACATTTTTGAGCAATTTTTGACTCATCTAGTCACGAAAGAGAACTTCGATAAA
>JALPQI010026559.1:0-11801 GCA_025490895.1 Thaumatotibia leucotreta | reverse complement strand
AACCGGCCAAGTGCATGTATATCCATGCTCAGTATAGCGTTCCGTAGTTGGTCAAAACTGGCTAGACCAATTATGTTCAGGATAGTTAGTATTATCTATCAGAATTCCTTAAGCCAAATATGTAAGATATTTTTCATATTTTTCGAAATAGTGAATTTGAAAAATACCTTTACTCTTTTTGAAATACCTATTCACGGATACCCCACATTGTATTCACGTGTAGAGGAGGAACTCCAATAGTTTTTTTTTTTGGATATTTATTATTCGAGTTTGTCGGCTTAACTAATATGTATAGTTACCTACAACAAATTGTAAATGGCAATGGGCGGACAGACAGACGGACAAACGCACGAAACGATAGATGAAGACTGATAGAGCGCTGGCACACTCTAGTACCATGCTAAGAAGAGTATGCTGACAGATAGACAGACGGACTAACGGACAGACAAACGGACATGGCGAAATTATAAGGGTTTTTTATTTTTTTATTTTAACTTTGCCCGATCATAACTAGTTTTTTTTTAACGAAAAAGTGTTAACGCTTTCACAGCCAGTAACAAAAAAGCTCGTTTAAATTTGAATTCTAAAATGTTGTTAACAGAGTTCTTAATCACAATTGCGGAAATAACGCGTAATTTATTTTTATTTTTTGTTACTGGACATTGTTTTTTTTTTGTGATTATTAAGAATTATTTCTATGTCTAGACGAATCCAAGGATAGATGGACGGAAAGAAGGATTAACCAACAGATAGATAGACAGTCAGACGGACGGACGAACAGACAGACTGTAAAAGTACTTACACCCAGAATAATTAAAAAGGCAATCATTTCAAGTAATATCCGGTCGAAATATGTTTCTTTGCAGAAATAAACGGGCAGACAAACATACAGACAACGGATGGACAGATGAACAGACAGACAGACAGACATACAGACAGACAGACGTACATGGCGAAAATGTAAGGGTTCCTAATTTACTACAGAACCCTAAAAAGTACTTACAGCGAGAATAATTGAAAAGGCAACCATTTTAAATAATATCCGGTCGAAATATGTTTCTTTGCAGAAATAAACGGTTGGACACACGGACGGACAGACATACAGACCGACAGACAAACAAACAGACGGATGGACAGATGAACAGACAGACAGACATACAGACAGACAGACGGACATGGCGAAAATGTAAGGGTTCCTAATTTACTACAGAACCCTAAAAAGTACTTACAGCCAGAATAATTGAAAAGGCAACCATTTTAAATAATATCCGGTCGAAATATGTTTCTTTGCAGAAATAAACGGTTGGACACACGGACGGACAGACATACAGACCGACAGACAAACAAACAGACGGATGGACAGATGAACAGACAGACAGACATACAGACACACAGACAGACAGACAGACACACACACAGACATATAGACAGAAAGACCGACAGATGAACAGACAGACAAACAGACATACAGACACACAGACAGACAGACAGACACACACACAGACATATAGACAGAAAGACCGACAGATGAACAGACAGACAAACAGACAGACAGACGGAAAGATCGACAGATGAACAGACAGACAAACAGACAGACCGTCAGACAGACGGAAAGATCGACAGATGAACAGACAGACAGACGGACAGACCGTCAGACAGACAAACAGACAGACAGACGGAAAGCCCGACAGATGAACAGACAGACAGACGGACAGACCGCCGGACAGACAGACATTTCAAGTAATCTGGTCGAAATATGTTTCTTTGCAGATATAAACGGGCAGACAGACGGACGGACAGACAGACGGACCGACAGACAAACAGACAGACAACGGATGGACAGATGAACAGACAGACATACAGACAGACAGACGGACATGGCGAAAATATAAGGGTTCCTAATTTACTACAGAACCCTTAAAAGTACTTACAGCCAGAATAATTGAAAAGGCAACCATTTTAAATAATATCCGGTCGAAATACGTTTATTTGTAGAAATAAACGGTTGGACAGACGGACGGACAGACATACAGACCGACAGACAAAGAGACGGATGGACAGATGAACAGACAAACAGACATACAGACACACAGACAGACAGACAGACACACAGACACACAGACAGATAGACAGAAAGATGGACAGATGAACAGACAGACAGACGGACAGACCGTCAGACAGACAGACAGACGGAAAGATCGACAGATGAACAGACAGACAGACGGACAGACCGTCAGACAAACAGACAGACAGACAAAGGGATGAACAGATGAACAGACAGATATACATACATACAGACAGACAGACATTTCAAGTAATATCCGGGCGAAATATGCATGTTTCTTTGCAGAAATAAACGGGCAGACAGACATACCGACAGACAAACAGACGGACAACAGATGGACAGATGAACAGACAGACATACAGACAGACAGACGGACATGGCGAATCTGTAAGGGTTCCTAATTTACTACAGAACCCTAAAAAGTACTTACACCCAGAATAATTAAAAAGGCAACCATTTCAAGTAATAACCGGTCAAAATATGTTTCTTTGCGGAAACAAACGGACGGACAGACGGACGTACAGATAGTCAGTCCGTTCAGATAGACAGACACACAGACAGAGAGACAAACAGACAGACAGAAAGATAGGCAGATGAACAGACAGACAGACGGACAGACCGTCAGACAGACAGACTTACAAACAGACAGACAGACATACAGACAGACAGAGGGAGCCAAAATGCAAGGGTTCCTAATTTACTACAGAATCCTAAAAAGTACTTACACCCAGAATAATTGAGAAAGCAATAATTTTGAGGAATCAAACGGACGGACAGACAGACATGCAGACAGACAGACAAACAGACTGACAGACAGACAAACATACAGACAGCCATACAGACAGACAGGTGGATGGACATGGCGAATCTGTAAGAGTTTCTAATTTACTACAGAACCCTAAGAAATACACCCAGAATAATTGTAAAAGCAATCATTTCGAATACTACGAGTATCTGGTCGAAACATGTTTCTAAGCGGAAACAAACGACCGGATAGACGGACGGACAGACAATCAGACAGGCAGTGAAACAAACAGACATACAGACAGACGGATGGACAGATAAACAGAAAATATACTTTCATTCGCAAAAGAAATGTTCGTTTAAAATTGAACTTTACTATGATGTCAATAGATTTCAAGCTCACAACTGCGAAAGTAACGAGCTAAGCCGAGGTTAGACCTGGGTCGCGTTTTACAAAGTTACATTTAAGCTTTGTAAACTTGCGGCAATAACTTGCAAGTGTAAACTCAGCTTTAGGTTCGTGATCGGCTTGCAAAGGGTTAAGAAGTACACGAGGCACAAGTAGTAGAGGAGTGTATTTTCAAAAGGGTTTATTTCCACTCTTGCAATAAGGGTTATTTTTTCTATGTTTCCATAAGATAAATTATCTGTATTGACAAAGTGGAAATAAGCCCTTTTGAGAAGACATTCCACAGTTACGATATAATGATTTCATAACAAAACAAAATACACAATTGTGGGACAAAGTCATTTTGCGTCCAGCGGAATGTAGCCAGCAACACCATATTGCTAGTTGTGCTAAGCTCACCTGACGCCAATAGAACGCGACTCCAAGCATAGGGGTTCCATTAAGGGAAATAATAGGAACTGCAACTGTCTCCTTGAGCAATTCACGTATCGTACCTATCACTATGTTGACTATTCCAGACGCACTCGTCGGAATAGTGCATCCCACTGGATGCACCCATAACTACGTAGGTAATAGGAGTATGATGCAGGTTATTATAGTAAGTATATATATTTAATTACCAAGGAGCCGAACCCATATTACAAGCCAGGTGCCGGTAGTAGACCAACATCGGGCGTCTTACTCCTCCGTCTTACCTCCTTCTCATTAAACTCTAAAATTACCATAGAAAGAAATATCTACTAATCAGAAAGCTCACAAACTTACCATTATAAACATAGTTACGCATATCATTGGACATCAGCTTAACTCAATACTCAAAACTTAAATGATAATTAAATTATGAACATTATCCCCCTGCCGCCCAGAGGCCTATTAAAAGGTCTCCTCAAACAAATGAAATCCTATTCTATTTCCTGCGCTATTAATTCAAATTTCACTGGCAATTTTTACTGTCTGGGCGGCAGGAGGTTAAGTCGGAAAAAACATTGACATCTCAGTCAACAACTCGTTGTCAGGTAACCAATTTCCAGGCAAGTTCCCGTCGACGGCGCTAGGAGGCGCCAGAATTGCTAGCACATATTGCATCCATTCACATAATTCAATTTAAACCTTTTTCATCATGCGGCCAATATCACACGTCAAACCTAAATGGCTAATCAAATGAAATAAAAATACGAACTATATTCGTGTGGAAAAGAGAGAGCGAGTGGCGGCATGTTTACGTCATCGCGAACAGTTTAATAATGGTTCACGGAACTTTATTTTTCGTTCATCTGTAGTAACGGTAACCAGAAAAGTTTTGTTCTTTCATATAAATCATATAATGTTCTTGTCAAAACCGTTATGTGAAAGAACGAAATTTTTCCGTTCATCTTGAATATTGTGAACCAGAAATATTGTGTTCATTTACAAAACCGTTACCATATTTAACCGTTACTAATACGAACGGAATTTATAACGGTTAAAGAACAATATCAAATGGTTAATGAAGAACGGTTCCGATCCCTGATACTAAGTTATCATAATAAAATATACAGTTATAAAAGCTCATATCTTTCTCTTACTATAAGGGAGAAATAGGTCCTTTTGATACGGACTTGGTAATTTTATCATTTTAGAGGACAAGAAAAGACAATCGAACTTGAAAATTCAGAGCATATGTATTTCTCTACTATTAGCAAAACTACATACATAGTTTTAAAAAAGTTGAAAGTGTAAATAAGTCATTTTGCTAAGTCACTCCTCAGATGAAGGTCTTGACTCACGAAATATGATTCGGTAGTCTTTTAAGCTCGATCCCATAAATCGAGTACCTCGACCTTTTGGACTTTACCAACTAGAGTGAACGTGAACCAACACTACGTCAGAGTAGAGTGCACGTTTAGATATTTTTGAACACCGTAGGCGCTCCGATATATTTGATGGTGACTATAAAAGCAGTATACTGGTTGAGAAGCGATTGTATTTGTATTCTCTCACCAGGACGTGGCTGTCTATGTATTTAAGTATCTATATCTATCTACCTATTATACACCGTGTTTTTTTTAATTCCGTTAAATTATCAGGCTGCTTGGTATGTTAATTGGAGCTACCTGGTATATAGCTTTTAGTCGAAATGGAAAAAAAAATTTTTTTCGTTTCCGTAGGTACATAATAAATGAAATGGTAAGTGTGAGAGAACCTTAAGAATAACACAGAGTTAATTTCAGGTGGCTGACGACACATGTCAAAATAAGTAGCATTAGGATGTAATAAAGGTTGTAATACACTTGTTCAGGCATTCAACTTATTTTTTTATAACTCAATTGCAGTAAAGGTGCGTTTAAACCAAAGAGCATTCGCTGTTCTTGCGCCCGTTCTACGAAATCAACCAATCACGTTTTGTGTACCGATCGAATTTCGTAGAGTGGGAGGTTAGAACAGCGACTGCTCTTTTAGTTTGAACGCACCTTAAGAATTAAGATACTAGTTTCTTAGAGAAATTTATTAATTTTGACCTAAATAAGCTTCACTTTAATTTAACGGAAATCAATAAAAACACGGTGTATATACCGTCGCTTGGTACCCACATAACAAGCTCTAATTGAGCTTACCGTGGGACTAGGTCGATTTGTGAAAGATTTCCCAATTTTATTTATTTATTATTATTATTCTAATAGCGTAAGGCACTGGTCGCCCAGCTATCACCGCCGGGCGAGTATCGCCGCGTCTCTTTTATTTACACGGGAGTGCATATCTTTTGTTCGTGTTTATAGCCGATAGTTAATAGCTTAGTAGCTTGCGGTGAGACCAGTGCCTTATAGGGCATGATCAGATATTTATGAACACCGTGGCCACTCCGATATATCTGATCCCGACTGTAACTACGTATTACAAAGATGAGTATGCAAAGATACCATCAAGAACACAATACGTAAATAGGCCAAGTAGTGGCTTTTGAAATTGTAATCGATCGATACGAATCTTCGATGGTACTCTAGGTGACAAATGTTTTAGTACCTACTTCAAATAGGATACCAGTATGCTTAGTACATGTATCTCGCCGCGAGATAGTCTATCCGTCCCTCTTTTGATAATATAGCTAATGAAGGACGGGAGATCTATCTCCCTATTCCCGGTCAAATAATATGGGTCGAGAAAAAATATTTCCATAGAAAATGATTTCAAATAGACTTTTAAAATGTTTAAAGGATGAATAGGATTCAATGTAATATCAAAATGTAAGTATTGGCATTTTTATCAAACCGTAATCAGAAAGGGATTAGAAAGTACTGTTGACACAATATATGACACAACATTTACCAGGAAAAGAGTTGTTTATAGATGTAGTGAGTGATTAATTAATCTGTTGTCTGTAAAGGTGCGGTTAAACTAAAAGAGCATTCGCTGTTCTAACCTCCCACTCTACGAAATTCGATCGGTACACAAAACGTGATTATTTGATTTCTTAGAACGGGCGCTAGAACAGCGAATGCTCTTTTGGTTTAAACGCACTTTAAGTCTCTGCACTTAAACTATGAATATGTGAATATAACTATAAATGTATCCCAGATTGATATACTCCGTTGTGTGAACAGTACTTTCGAATCCCATTCTAATCGCGGTTTAATAATAAATGGAGATGTGTGACAGAAAAATATTTTAAAAGCCAGGGAAACATTGGCATGGAGAGAGATAGGAAGAGTCCACGGAATAACATGTTTAATTGTTTAATCTGTAAAAAAAACAGGCCAAAATTGCCAAAATATATATATATTTTTAAATAATATATAATTTACTAGACTTGTTCTTTTCGTGGACTCTTCTTAATTCTCTCTAACTCTATCAAGTTAAGGTTCGTTAGATTCGTCTCAGTCTTAATGAGTATTTAGTAGATGAAATTACTTAAGTACAGTCGGCGGTATCATAGATATAATTTTCGTAAACACAACACATGGATATTTGAAGGGTCCACATAAAGAACATGTCTAGTCCATTCAAATTACAGAAGGATAAACCACCTTAATTTTAACAGAATAAGGTATAAATAAATTCACCCTGATTTTTTTAAGCTTTGGTTTGTTTTTCCCTGGACCCTTCACTTAAAAACAACATTATTACATATGTACGTTTCGAAATTCACATACGTCTACTGGAGAAACTGGATAGGTAATTCATAAGTTCATAACCAAGTCAAACCTAACCCATTTTCAGTCAATTGAATTGCAATAACCTGCGACCGCATATAAACGTTTACGTCAAACGCGAACTCAAAAATGCATCCGAGAACGATTGTGCAATTGTATTAAGATGGGCAGGACAATGCTTTTCATACAGCCGCGCATGTCCGCGCCACACCTTTGACAAATTCAAATAGAATACAGCAAATCGAAACTTTGACAGACCAATCACACAATTTTTTAAATAGAGAGTTGTTTTATACGTATAGGTAAATATGTATATATAAAATGACAACACCAGTTTTGAAAGGCTATTTTGTATAGCTTGCGATTTTCATGCTTATATTTATTCTCATGAAAATTGTATTTTTATATCACTTTTTTCTCGAAAACCATCAAGTTAGTCAAAATCAGGAGACAGAGGGCAATATTTAATTCACCACTTAATAAAACGCTTCATTATTAATCAAATACAGATTTTTACTATAGAAAATGTACACTCGACCAATTGGAACCCTAGGCCACTCTAGAACCATGTCAAAATGAAAAGCCGTTTGAAATGTCTTACAATCTGATTGATAACGTTACTTTGACATGGTTCCTGAGTGGCCTAGGGTTCCAATTGGTTGACTGTACACTTCGAGAAGCGCGCCAGGACCGACCACCTTTATTCTAGTGCATAAGCCAATCATCCATCTTTTTCATGCCATATCGTACCATGAACAACTTTGACTTCCCGACAGTAAAATTGATTATAATGCACAATCGCCCACGGAGGAATACGCTTACCTGATGGCACCATCACCAAAACAAAACACTATCTCTCCAATGACACAATTAAAACACAAGTATCATATATCATATCAAGCGCCCTCACAACAAAATAATGGCAAGGGAAAATGTATATCACTATAAATAGCGTATTGCACGCGATAACAGAGTGACAATGCAAACAGCTATCACACTATTTATTGCTGGACAGACAAGGACGGGTAGAGGGCGACCATGCACATACAGTGTTGTGGAACCAGTCATTTTGAGGCTTAAGAGAAAATGGGAGCTATCTTTTTAAGTACAAGCGTAGGGGAATACGCACTCCTCTCTTAATATTGATATTTCAGCATTTTATTTGAGATGGTCGGACAATTAAAAAAATTGCATATGATAAAATTGTAATATTACATCCTACAATAAGATATGCCGAAAAGAAAAAGAAGTAACATTTTATTTACAATAAAATTTACTTTAGGCGGGGCCTAGTTGTTATATTGCTTTTTTCATAATAACTATTATTATCAAAAGTAGAAGCCATTAAAAACTAGGAAAATAACCAGATTTTAAAGAAGTATTTAGATAAAAATAAAAAAAGATTTGAATAAATAGGTATTAACAAAAAAATGCAAAACATTTACATATTATTAAATACTTTCATCCTTTCTCAATTAACTTAAGAAACTTTATTTTATTATTGGTCTATTTTTAGAGGAGTAAACAGGGGACTACTAAACTCTGTTTTCACCAATTTTACGCAGGCATTATCAGGTAAAGCTGCTGTTGTCTCTTTCTTACTGTATCAGAACACTAGGCTGTGTGAAGGGACAGCAATAGTTTTCACGTACTTATTTTTCTTAAAGCCTACAGTTCGCTTAGAACATGATTGGTATCTCAGTATGTTGGTGTTTTATACATCCACATGCATAAATAATAAACAAGGTCTGGAGCCTTTTTGGCCTGGTTAGCTATGTGATGACGGCATTAAGCATATATTTGTCACCACCCCAACTAAGGGATTGAAGTGTCACTGACCACTATTTAATAAAAGATCGATGATGGGCAGCAGCATCATCATAGTGGACACATTACTACGATCGCCAATCCCTTGCCCAACGTGACGATTATGGGCATTTACCTCCTAATGCGTTTATACGCATAGTTTATAGGAGAGGCCTACGTCCAGCAGTGGACTATCATAGGCTAATGATGATGATGATGAAGGTATGGAAATCTACATAGCAAAAATCAAACTATCACAAGTGATTGACTGTGATGTTTTATTGACTATTGATAAATGCCTAACTGTTATTTAACAAAACATTGTTAAAGTAATGAAAGCAGGTTTCTGGATATATACCGTGGTGGTCAGATTTTTAGGCACATCTTTATTTTGTTCCATACCACTGCATATTATAAAATATATATTTGGAAATTTCATGAATAGTAGTACGAGTAGTCATAGTAGTAAGTACAACACTTTATTGTACAAAAATTATAGAAAAGTACACAAAACACAAGACAATTGCACAAAGGCGAGCTTATCCCTGCAAAGGATCTCTTCCAGCTAACCAACCAGCTGAATAATATGAGAAGCTTTTATTATTAATACACTCGTGGTCAACGAATCCTGGAAACATGCCGATTACAAATATTTGAAATAAATATTTATAATACAAGTGGAACCGTTTTTAACATCAGGTTGTATTGGAATTTACGTGAAGTTTTCACCCGATCCGAAAAACACGGAACTTTATCGTCAGATGACTCCGTAGATATAAAAATAGCAACTCCTGATTAAAAAACTCGTATTACCATACATTTTAGGTGGTTTTCTTAAACGGTCTACATTTTTGTCTATACAAACCAACCTAACAACAATGTTAAAGTTTTTTTGGGTTTATTTATAAATTTAGGGAAATTTCAATACAACCTGATTTGAAAATAGATTTTATCTATACTATAAATATTTTTATAAAATATTTGAATTCTCCATGTTTGCATTATTTTCTATTAACCTGACCCGTTTTCATTGCCGGAGTGTGTAACTTCAAACATTTAAAATATGTTTACTACCTCTATGGCAATGTTTCTGTAAGAATCATACTTTGGAACAATGTTTAGGAATATATTTTTTATCATAGTCAATGAACCTCAGTCAATCCCTCTGACAGTTTGATTTTTGCTATGAAGAATTCCAGTCCTTGATAATAAGTATTGTATAATTTTTAATTTTATAAGTTATTATCACTGACTGTGCTTTCTTTAGTTCAAATTTAATTTGTAAACTTTTATTTGCCGATTCAATACAATGTACAACATGTTACACACTTCATTTCATAATTTACATCTTATCACCTTTAGATAAAAAGGCTCAGATAAACAATGGGGAGGCCCATTGTTTATCTGAGCCTGTACCTTGCTTCTTCATCAACAGACCACCACCGTGATATCATTATTGCAAAATTAGACTTTGCGGTCTTAAGGATTGAAGAGTTTAAGCCTTGAAATGAGCATTAATCACAAAACTCTACCTCATCCATACACTAATTTAGGCCTACAATTTAACTAAAGTTCATTTTGTGATAATAAAATTGGTCATATCAGCAATTATTACCTGTGCGGCATATAGCAATAAACATTAGCAGAACTCATGGTAGAACAGTATTTAAAAATATATCCTCTAATTCTATTGCTGCCATAACCAGAAAATGTAATTATAATTTAAATTTAGAGTAAGACTGGTTTTTGTTACTAACTTTAGTAAGACAGCAACCATTTTATTTTTAAAAGATAAACAAGTTCATGTTTTTTTTTCACTATTATGCGACGTCGTTCAGAATATCACGTTGTGGTCAAGTGCGAAAACAAAGCATTCGAAAAATTATATAAACAGTATAATGACCTTTCAGCCCGTGAAGGTCACCCGTAAAACAATAAAATAATATTCAGGATGCCCGAGACATCAGAAATAGCTTAAAAAGCAATCAAAATATGTGTAATCTGTATTTTTAACTTATCGCAAAACAAACACAATTACATAAATAAAGCTATTGTCTTATTTGCTCACTTCTTTATTTTGAAGGAGTGCTTGAAACGCAATTTTTATTGATTAGAGTAAGTACCTTTTTCACTGCGATGTAGTAACTTGTTGTAGAGTTTTGTAGAAATTTTCTTTTTCACGTCTTCCAGTTATATTTACAAGGACAAAGGCTGCGAGCAGATAAAGATATCTACATAAATACGAGGTTTTATACGTCCGCCTATTTTAAATTTTGACCTAAACAGATGACAGTAATTTGACACATGACTTGTAGGTTCCTTTTTACGTTTGTATTATTACGGGTTAAAGCGTCAATTTTAAATGGGTACGAATGTAGGCAAAAATATTCAAGCTTTAGTGCTTGTGTGGATTTTAGGATTTACAAGTAAAAATTAGGTATATTTATTCACAGATATGTCTATGTGTTTATTTAATTATAAAAAGTGTTGATCTTTAAAAAAAGTGAGCTTTGCTGGATAGTGAATAAACTAATATAAAGCTGAATAATGAGAGGAAATTGCAGCCCATAGACTATTTTGACGTTGGTACATTTGGAACATGAATGTAGGATTAATATGGATTTGACAACGTTATAATAATAGCAAGAAC
>JALPQI010026554.1:0-14868 GCA_025490895.1 Thaumatotibia leucotreta | reverse complement strand
TTCTAGTTTTTGGTGCAATAAAAACCGTTTAACTTAAAACTTTTTTACTTATTTTATTTCTCGTATTCTTCTTAACCTATTCTCATATGAATTTTTCTTCCAACCAGCTTATCTTTTTCAATGTCCGCCAGCACTGTGTGCTGTTTGCCATCCCTAAAAGCCTATCCTCGGCGCCATGTTAGCGACTTTTCCAGAATAACACGAGGGTTACGAGAGTACAGAAAATAATATCAACATTTACCATATTTATATTGAAATTTTGTTTAATTTACTACTCTACTCTCATACACGCCTTGAGACTCAAACCCTCTTAATCATAAACGTCTCCTAACTTAGCTTAGCGGCTTGCTAAGTTAGCTGGCGTCATCAATCACAATCTTCTATTCATTATATTGAATAAATTTATTATTTATATTGAATAGCGTGGACCGGCCCAGCCGGCGGCGGCGTGGCAGCAGCAGCGTCTGGTGCCGCCGGTGCCACGCTGCGCCAACTGCAGCCCGCCACCAACTACTCCGTGTGGGTGCGAGCGCGTACGGCTTCAGGGCCTGGGCCTCCTTCAGTAACCGTCACTTGTACCACACTTGATGATGGTAAGTTAAAAGATAAGTTACGTTTGGTTGAAAGTGCTTAGGGAAGACTTTGAAATCGCCTAGGACCACTAATTTGACAGGCGCGTAATTATCGTAGCATAGTTTAAACTTCAAGTAGAACTTTCTCTAATTATCTAAATACCCTCAATCGGTGGTTCGGTAAAATGTTCACCTTATGTCGCCTTCAAGTCATTATAAACGAGATGCTTTTATTTTTGCACATTCCCCGTCATTGATACTGTGCCAGGTCACCAGAACTTTCCAGCACTAAAAGAGCTTCACCAAAATAAACTCAACACTGTCAGCCAGGGTCTATTTGGTGACAATTTTTTGTAAACTAAATGATTCCCCAGTTTCGATTTGGTCCAGGTATGAGCGTATTGTCACGACACAAAACTTCTTTCGCCTTTTTAAAATTGTATACCTTTGGTAACAGTTCCGGGGGCAGTGCGTTCAGTGCGCGCATTGGCCTCAAGTGCCAGCACTGTTCGCGTGTCGTGGCGGTCACCACCACGGGCACGCGTCAGCCACTTCACGCTGTACACTAAGGAACGTGACAAGTAAGTCTTTGGATGTAGTAACGGTATTATGTCTTGTACATACTTTTATTTACCCTAATTGACAGGAATTATGAAGGTCTTTAGCCACCCGACACAAATGCAGCGATGAGGCAAAAGTCACTAATTACAGAGATTTATTAGCACACGGAAAACTAGGAATACCTTTCAAACCGACATTGTCAGTCACTAAGAATGCGCTA
This sequence comes from Thaumatotibia leucotreta, assembly GCA_025490895.1. Lineage (NCBI taxonomy): Eukaryota > Metazoa > Arthropoda > Insecta > Lepidoptera > Tortricidae > Thaumatotibia > Thaumatotibia leucotreta. The sequence goes on along the minus strand of JALPQI010026554.1, from coordinate 13,515 downwards.
TAGGCCAGGATCACAGAGAGGTGACATGCATAATTCAACCTCTGGCACTAATTTCATTACATTATGAGAAATTTCAATTATTTTAATATGTTTGTACATAAATTGTAGTTTTGAAAATTAAATATATGGTAAAAAAAAATATTTTAATAAATTACCTCATAGTTGGATTTTTTCTGGTGGACATTAACTGACCATAGTTTTGCAGAAAGCGACCAAGTACCTACTATTTTGAAGTTGGTCGTAATGCATGGTCGCAACTATGGTCAACGGTTATAATCCGAAAATCACTAAAAAACTAAACGATTAGTGATGTTCTTTCACGTTATTAGTTACATTCCAGCCATATTTTGATCACGTTTATTGTATTGTTTCTGACGCAAGAGTGGGTGGGGAATGGTCGCAGCGGGTGGAGCCGGACGACGAGGAGGAGGGGGAGGCGTGGCACGAGGTGCGCGGGCTGCGCGAGCGCGTGCTGTACGAGTTTTGGGTTCGCGCGCACAACGCCGCGGGCGCGGGGGAACCGGGGCGAGTTGCTACCGCTGCGCCGGCTAGTAGCGGTAAATAGAACATTAGCAAAAGTGTGGTTACATTATTAAACTGTGCAAAAACAAATTGAAGCAAAGTATATATCAGAACCTGGTGAACGTTGACCTGGTGAAGGTCGCAGGAGTCCGCTGGATGCGGGTGGCGCAGGACCGGTCATTGTGGCAATGTTTGGGGGAGGCCTATGTTCAGCAGTGGACGTCTTTCGGCTGATATGATATATCAGATGATAATATATCAGAATATAAATATAAGTACTCTACTCACCGATGTTGTATCTAGATAAATTAACGAGAGCTTGGAATTGCATATGTAGTATTAGGTAAGTACCTGTGTAGTATTGTGCTTTTACAATGTTCTCGATAATTTTATAATCTACTAATAAAAAAGTTGTGGTAAGGTGTGTAAATACACTACCTCCTATGGAGATGTTACATTAACTATTGTTTTTTCGGTGCCCTTTCAACGCTAGATAAAAACTTCTATAGTATCTTTGCCTACTTAAACTAAATGTGCCTTACTATATTAGGTATACCTACAACAACATGGTTCACTATTATAGATAGATATATAATCACATATTCCGGTGCGCTAAACTGTACGCATAGAGATCTTACACCATGACTGCTCAAGGGATTATAGTTAAACCTAATGATAAGTTACAATTCATTGCGTTTACTTTATCCTTTAGCGCCAGTCCGCGTGCTGTCATGGGCGCGAGCGATACGTGCAGTGCGCGGGACCCGCGTGCGGTTACGCTGCGTCGTCGCAGGCGGGGGCTCCGGGCCTGTTCGTCGGCGTTGGACGCCTCTCTCTCGGCGGCACACGGTTACCGCAGCAGGGGACTTAGTTATACACGGTACGTAATCTATTAACTGGGTGTGCGCGAGAAGGACATAGCATCCAATACAATTAGAAACTACTGTGCTTGGCCGCTATGAAGTTCATCCTGACAGCTATCAGTTCCATACATTATCTGTCATAAATGTCACTTTTTGACTCATAATGTATTGAAATGGCAGGGTGCTTAGCCAAATTGTCAATCGCTAACGCTTAATCGTCAATCGTAAACGAAAGGCAGCTAACTGTCTCTGTCGCACCAATATGAAACAGTGACAGAGAGGAAAAACTACGATACGATACTAAGCGTTAGCGATTGGCAACGTGGCTAAGCATCTAGGTGTCAGGATTGACTTCATAGTTCATAGCGGCCGAGCACTGCAGTTAACGGCTCTCAATTTAGTAACTAGAATTAGGTACTAATGGCTAGTGGCTTGTGTTTGTTGACGGTTAGAAAATTATTGAATTCAAAGATAAGTAATGTAGATACTGAATGTCGAATAAAATTGTTAACTGAGAGAAATGTATTATACGTTCAAAAAACACTCTTATACAACAAAATGAATGCGTCCTCGCTCATTTAAGTAGTTCTTAAAATTGTATAGTTTGTATACGCCCTTTCTTCTCGTAGAATTAGAAGCAGACACATCAGGCAACTACACATGCCTCGTCTCCGGCGCAGACGGCTCCAGCGACATAACCACTTGGAGAGTCGACCTCCGGACGACGCCGGCCGCGCCGCCTGCGCCGCGACTGTTGCGCGCAGATCACCATGACTTGCTCGTCGCTTGGGACGCGACGCCGGCTCACGTTGAAACGGAGCCTATATTAGGTACTTAAGCGACTATGGAGGCAGAACTTGCAGAACTTAAATATAACAAACGTTATAGTAAAATTACAGGCGGTAGCAGTACTGCGTCGAGATTGTAGCAAAAGATTAACGTACCTGGTTGGCCACATAGTGACGGCAGTTACATTTTTCACCACCTCAACTCTTCCTGTGGGTGTCGTAAGAGTCGACTAAGAGGCAGAAGTGCCACTGAACATCATCATAGTAGACACACTACTCCGTTCACCAATCCCCTTGCTAGCGTAGCGAGTATGAGCATTACCTCCTAATGCATCCATGTGCATGGGTAATAAGAGAGGCCTTTACCTTGCACTAGTTGCAGTGGACTGAAATCATCATCGTGGGCTTACCAACTATAGTGTTGTGTTAAAAGACATTGCCATCATTATATTTGCATTTTTCTTCTGACATAGTATATTAACATTCAGGTTACACCGTATGGTGGACGCGCGAAGGGGCCACAGGCGGTACGGCGCGCTCGGCCCGAGTACCAGCGGGTACAAATGCAGGTGGCTATTCCCGCACGCTAAGAGGGCTAGCGTGCGGTGCGCGGCACAAAGTGTGGTTGCGTGCTCACTCCCCAGCAGGCATGAGCGCACCTTCAACACCATTAATAGCTGCTACTACTGGACGCCGTAAGTAGAAACTAACCTCTCAAGATACAAATCTTTTGGAACCCATTCGTTGTGCACAGCGGAGGCTTCACAGGCATCTCTAGAATACGTGTACCCATGACTAAGAAATATCGAAGTTCAGTCAGAATATTGTGTTCGGTACAGTTCTGCTTAAAACTGTGTACAAACTAAGCTATTATTTCTATAGAAGCCGGAGCACCACCAGGCGCGGCGTTTATCTGGGCCAATAGCACATCGCTGCGGCTCAACCTTCTGATCTGGCGGGCAGGGGGTCCAGGAGGGGAGCCTCCTTGCCCTGTTGCGCGATGGAGTGTGGCATTGCGACCTGCTGCCGGCGGTGGCTGGTCCTCTTTGCCAGAAGATGGCGAGACTGCTGAGGTATCAACTTTTTTCTTCAGTAGTAGTTGTCCATGTGGTGACAGCAGTAAGAATTCATTTGTCACACCCAACTCTTCCCAAGGGTGCCATAAGAGCCGACTAAAGGATTTAAAGTATCATTGATCATTTATTAATTGAAGATTGATGATGGGTACTTGGGCAGTAGCATCATCATAGTGTAGCGCTTGCCCAGCGTGGTGATTATGGACATTCACCTCCTATTGCGTCCAAACGGTTAGGCAATAGGAAAAGCCTTTGTCCAGCAGTGAACTGTTTATTAGGCTGATGATGTGACGTGCTGTGTGAGTTGCACCATAAGTAACAAGCAGGGAAAAGGAATGAGCCATTGGAAGCTACTATTCACAAATAATAAAACACTACACACATTGATGTTATTGGCGCATAAAAACCTCTTAAATGTAAGCCTTGATTAATTGAAATTGATCTTACTCAGGCGGGAGGACTAGCTCCAGGAGCGTGGTACGAGGTACGCGTAGCAGCACACGGTGCGGCAGCAGTTACGCGTGCACGTTACCGTGCGGCTACTCGAGCACAGTCTGGTGGTAGGCAATTTGTCATACTATTCTAAAGTTGTCAAACCCCCAGTTGTGGTCCCATTTTTCATCTGTCATCGTTGCACTTACTCTTCTTCTAAAACGAAAGTGATGCATGTCTCTATAAGTTATTAAAGCGGGACCGTCATAACTGATATGAGTACCTACTAGAAAAAATAAGCAGTTTACTAAATCATCCCGCGTTTGTTTCTACATTAGAAAAAATCGGTGAACCCGTCGAACTAGCAGTAGAAGAAGGTGCCTCCCCAGCGGGCGTAGAAGGCGTCCCAGGAGGCGACACGGAAGCACATACTTGGCGCGGCGGACTTGCCCCAGCATTGGCTGGAGGGGCGCTGGCAGCGTTGTTGGGCGCCGGCGCAGCGGCGTTGGTCCGCGCTCGACGGGCATCGACCCCGCCGCCCGCGCGTCCCGCGCATCCTCACCCGCAACTGTATACTACGGAGCCGGGGAAGAGGAATGGGAAGACACTCACACCACCCAATGGTAAGTGACAATCGTGTCAATAAATGAACGTAAGCTCAGGTAATCCTAATGTTCATGTGCATTTCTGTTTTTACCCGTGTACAGTCAGTTTGTTGTTAAATCCGGATTCCACCATTTAATAATCTTAAATACGTGCTTGCTTGAAAGAAAGTTATTTGAATTTTCGATTAATACCGCAAACATCTCATCAACATCTAAAAGCCACTTCGAAATTAGATGAGGTATTTTCTAATAAAAGTTGTACGTTCAAAGGTGAACTAGAAGAAATCAGCCCATACGCGACGTTTAGCATGGGAGGCGGTGCGACAAACACGGGCACGACGGGTACGACAGGTGGACGTGGCGGCTGCGCGTTACACTTGCACACGTTTGGTCGGGCGTCACCACTGGCGCTGGCGGCGCCTCCATCTCGTCCTAATTTACTACATCACGCGCCAGGTATGTACTATGTTTACTGAAAAACAGCAAGTAAGTCGAAGCTTAGCAGAGATGGCGGGACGAACACCGGCGAAAGGACACGACAAATTTAGTGTAATGGCAGCTATATACTACACTTACAAACTTTTGGGCATGCGTGTATCTTGCTATCAGTTCCTACGTCGCGTCGCGTCACCTCCGTCATGTCATGTCCTACCATACCGTACGTTAACATATGCCAGGTAGGTACTCGTTGTATTGTTTTTTTTTTAAATCCCCTAATAACGATCAGCAATGACAGCGCTATGAAAAAGGGCTCGGTTGCTCATTATTTTGTACATTACATAGGTACCAGGTAAGCTCTATTAAAAAGAACATAGTCCGTCTTTGAAATTCAAATTGGGCGTTACAGATCAAGCACGAATGACGGCTTTCCAATTCGTATAACAAGCACCTAGTTAAAAAAATGTCGGTATGCAGGTGTTGTGTATTTGAGCAATTCCTATTGCACAAGGAACCACAGAAGTCTCGAAAAAAAAGGCATACTCCACATTTTGAAAACTTTACTTCGGCACCTCAGTATTCAGACAAGTGGAAGTGCTAAAGCCTTATTGGATCAAGCAATGAACCGACCGAGAAAACCAATATAAGCTGCGGAGTTTAGATAGCTATCGCTTGACTTTATTTAAGTCACGTTTCTGGTAGCTCTTACTTCATCGGATGCTCATAGAAAAATAATCTAAAACTAAACGAAGCTTAAGGCGAGCGTCTCACTGCTAGTAAATTTCAGCAACACTGAGATTCTGAAGAATTGCGAGTTTTTTGTGATTCAGTAATATTAATCGCATGAATAAGAATGCTTAATTAACGCAGTTATCAAATTAAATGGTATTAAATAATTACGTCCCAAAGAAGTAAATCTAAACCAGCTTTTTTATTAATTCTGTGATCTAATAAACCACTGTCTCCAATCAAAGTGCCTGTTTTCACCCGTAAAGAAATATTTCCTAGACCAAACTAAAATAATGTTTAGGTACCTAAGAAATGAAATATTGACTCAATTTTCTTCACATCGTCAAATATGAAAAAACTTATTTAGAAGTTAGAAAGTTAGTTTTTATGTTACTACTAAGCTGATAAGATAATACAACTTAAGATGATCAAGAGTTTTACTTTAAAGATGAAACGCTGTCAACGTTATTGTCTTCTTCCAATCACTTTAGAATCGACTAAGTGCAGACTTAGTGCATGCTTGTTTATTCAGTGCCTGCAGACATCTGCCGTAAACGGAGAGCAGCGGGCGGTCGCCGATTTCAATCTCGAGTACTCAAATAAAATTTCGATTCCCGGCCATTACTTTTGTGAGGAAATAAAAACCGCGAGCCATAAAATTTCTTCAGGGGCCTTTAAAGCATTATCTTCCGCGCCTTTTATGCAAAACCCTGCGTTGATTGCCTCCAATAAAATACGTCCTGCAGATTTTCGCAATAAAGCGCTATGAGGCACAGTCGTGGGGAGGGGAGGCAATATCCGCTCGATCCTTGACTTTATAATTGTGTGCTGGCCTAACAACAGCAGAGCTGTCCGCTGCAGCGCCAGAGATATCTTATCGCGACGAAAGGTTTTTAAAACATCGACCTTTATTCACCGCGCTGAATTTATTTTTCGATTTCAAAATGCTTAATTCTCTTTTCAATTATTTTTATTTTATCTTCAAGAACCACAACAGCTGACTTTTTGTCACATACGTAGACGTAAAGAAAACTGCTAACTAAATATTTAAGGCTTATTATTTAAACGACTTTGTACTTGATTTATTTACAAAATCAGAATATTATATGCTTACAATCGTAACAGAAATACCAGATATAATGAGGCTTTTGAAGTAGTTATACATTGTAAAAAGTTCACTGAACATCTACTTCATCAAAATGTTTTCTGTGGATTGTGTTCTACGGACGGATGACGCTTTTATTTTATTTTAAAATGGTAAAGCGAACCTCTTTCTCAATCAGCTTTACTTAATTTTTATGGCTACAAGTCTCAAGCTCATTTTCAAACTGGAAACAACAAAAACAAACTAGACTTCTTAGTTTCTACTGAAATTAAAGAGTGGCGCTGAATAACTAATTTGAACTTGGGATTAGTTGGATGAGTAATCAAGTAGGTACAAGATAAGTAATCAAAACGCGACGAAAATTGTAATAATGAAGTGTCATTGAAGTTGAATAATGAATATAATTATTATTATGATGATAGTGCCAAACAAAGCCTTTATGAGGGCCTGTAACCACAATTGTGATTCATGCGTGTTGCTGTCTCCTTCATCAACATTCACCTAGGGTCAAGTTGTTCACCTGTCATCTACATACTGCATCGTCTCTGATAACCTAGCTCATCCTTATAATACTGCTGAAATATATAGTTATCCGATGAGCACAGTCCTTGGGTGCCTGCCGCACCGTTTGCATTCTTAAGTCACGAAAACACAATGATTTAAAACATTGAAACATTGAAGTGTGTGTTTAAAACATTGAGTTGTCAGCCACAAACCTTAAAACTGGTCGTGTTTTGAGATTTGATATAAAAGTGATTGTCATCTTCAGATCTTTCACGATTCAAATCTATGTACTCATAAGTGATAGCTAGCACACGAAATACTAACTCTATGCAATATACCTAGTTATAGTCTATTAACCTTCATAAAACAATTTAATCGGCTTTAGTACACGCTCACGTATGCTCCAGAACTGTAATGTGAACACGTAAATTTTAGTAAGCATGAATTACTTACCTACACCTAAAGGGTTAAAATAGTCCCGCCTGCACCCGACGCGACAGTCTCCGTGAAACTTGGATAATTAAACATAAACATAAAACAAGAAAATAACAAACGCTTAACTATTAAAACTCATTACTGGAGCCACGGGCGAGCGCGACAGGATATTAAAAAATGCCGTAAAATAATAATAGTTCATTCCAGAGGCATTATCTCTGGTTCCATTGAGCGAGTTTGCAATTTCCGCGAGGTTCTCCGGCCTTCCACTCGGACGGCTGCAAGCTTCACAGACATTTAAGTAATGATACAAAGATATTATGCTCCTAAAATACATATTGTAAAGATTTTGTACGTGTATACGAATTATCGATAGCTTGGAATTGCATGTCTACTGATGTTACTAAAAGTAACACTCTTATGGTAACCTTTTGAAGTTATGACTTTGCAATTAATGTGTGTAGGTATGTATATGATGATAACAGTACAAAAGCCGAGACAATTACATAATATAATCCTTATAAGGTTGTAAACATACCCACAGTTAAAGAACATACCTTATGCCGTACCATGCTCTCGGTAATTTAACTATATCTGCTATTTTACCTTCTTTTGAGATCGCATTACAGAGTTACAAACAAGCAATATTTGTTCTTCTGAGTTTCTTATTAAGAATTTTAGCTTTGAGTGCAAGTTTCAAAGGCAAAGGTATGGAAGCATGCCTAAGTGAAATAGAACTCTTGCTGTTTGATTTTCTAGTAACGGTCAGTAAACAAAAATAGATGTGACAGAGAAATTTTCATTCCAATTCTCTCCTGCATGATGTGCTGAACCGAACGATGTCTCAACACACTTACGAAATATAATATTATAAATCAAAAGTAATCAAGAGTTTATTAACAAACAATTAGTTTCAAGCACTGAAGTATAATTAAGATTTTGCACGTGTAAAATAGAAGCCTGAGGGGCGTTTTATTGGCCACTTCCACCCAGCTCGCGCGCCCTTCAACCTCGTAATTAAACTACTTCATTTCAGTGAGAAAATTTCATTAAGTTCGCGCGAAGTGTCTTGAGCAGACTTAAAACTTTAACATTTGAAAATACATCCAATAAATGCAAGAGGAAGCTGCAATAAAACATACATTATTCTGGATATTTATTGGTTTCCTCCAATGCGGGAATATTTGCCAAGAATCGGTTTGGCGCTAGATCAGTACCCCCACGGTCGATGCAGTTCACGACTCCATTTCCCGATCTCGTAACAAATCTATCGTTGCGAGTATTGAACCTACATCCATGAGTTCACGTCTTTATTGTATCTGCCGTTAGTACCAGTATTTACGTTAGTGCTGATGTGAATTTTACGCCGATTGCTTTCTAGTGCCTGCCTCTAGTCTTTTCGTTTGGTGTTTCGTTTAATATTCAAACGGAGGGGTTATTTCAATCGCTTGTTTTAAATAGGTATATTCTCATAAAATGAATTGATCATAAAGTTTGATTTGGTTTCATTGGTATCTGATCGGACTGCTTGATTTTCAAATTTAATTTGACGATGTCATGAATGTTTAACTAAATATGAATAATTTAGTCCCTACCTGCTTCATACTATTTAACCCTATATTAAGGCCCAAAAAATGTATGTATGTATGTATAGGTACATGTACCTACACAAATTGTAAGGAAAGTACATAGTCCTGTTTTTGCAGAATTTGGCGGGTGTTCGAGTGACTCCGAGTCGAGCGGGTCGCCGTGCGCAGCGTGCGCGGAAATGTACCGTGTGCCCGCCGGCGCGCGGCATACCCCTCACCCGCACACACGGTCGCATTCAGGTACATACCTCTATGAGTGTATTTATTCAAACATAACTGTTACAGGGTGCATTCACAGTGACGCCGTTCTTCGCGTAAATCTGAGAAAGTAACGAATACCACAAATAAATAAAATAAAATACAATTTTCGGTGTATCTTCATTTTATGACGTAGGTGTTTGTATTTATAGAGAATTATCGGACTTTTGGATTTCCAAGGTGGCTGTTATTGCTGTCCAATAGCCGTCACTTAGACTTATTCATGGAAGGCGCCTAGGATTGATATTCAATTTCAGTAAATTTCATTTAAGTACTGGTAGAATACCAGATAAAACATTTGAAATGAGTAGTCTAATCTAATGTAAAAAACTAAGAACTACAATTTATCTGGCGGAAGCCTAAAACATTTTTATAATTTTACAAACCGCGAATATTTCAAATAAGTATACGCCGTTCAAAAATAATTTAATTTTCGGCATCTATGTGTATATTTTTATTCATACGCATTTCTAATAAAATTATAACAGAATCAGTATGCGGCATAGAATCAAGCGCAGATGACACGTCATACAGCGCAAGTGGACGGGGCGAGCGCGCGGTGCGGGGTGCGCGCGGGGAGCGGGGCGAGCGTGGAGCGCGCGGGCGCCGCCGCCGTGATCACGCGCCTGCTGTCAGGTAATGCTAATAATTTTGGCAACGAGGAATTGCCATAGGTATATTCAATGCCTACTCAAACTTTTTCCTGATTACCAAGTATCGGACAAACGCCCGTGATTTAGAAAAAATAACCCTGTTCCGTACAGAAGAGACTTCCTTATCTTATGATGTTAACATGTTTCATTTTATAAGATATTTTTTTAATAACACTATCACAAAGTATCTATTTAGGATACTCCTTCTTATTTTTATGTACCCTGATTGTGAATTTAAGACAAATAAACGACTTAGAATTTTTCATATTGAATTTTGATCTAATTAGGATCTTTTTCGGTTACCGCGATAGTTATTCATGAAATAAAACGAATTATATCACGTATATTAATTAACGTTGTAACGACGTTTCGAACAATTATGGTGTGCCTAAGTGTATCTAAGAAATAGTCGGGATCTCCTAAATAGATACTTTGTGTTCGTAGTTCGTATTATAAAAAAATATCTTACATAAGTAAATAAATATCTTAAATGTATAAAATATGTTAACATCATAAGATAAAGAAGTCTCTACCATAAGGCACAGGATTAAGTTTTCAAAATGACGAGCGTTTGTCCGATCCTTGCTAATTACTTATCAACAAGGTTGACAAGCAAAAGTCACTAGGTAACAAATACCTTCTTGAAATAAAGCTCGTATCTCAGCTTTGATACAATACAATAGTAACAACATACGAGGCTACTTAGTAGTTTCTATTCTATAGTGAGTTTTGCCTGTTAGCCGACGTTATAATGAATTAAATTTGCAAGGTGTTACAGAGAAACAGAACACTAGCCCTGTTGGCACATCATTATTTTTGTTGAGAGAGGAAGACTTGTGATTAAACTTAATGGTAAAGACCAAATTGCCTATCACTTAGCTGAAAGTAACTTTGTACTTAATTCTGGCACCCTAGTGAAAAGGGGTATAAATCGAAATTTGCCACTTTACAGGAGAGCCAAAAAACGATTGGCGAAATTATTAAAAATTACTGTGCCGAAATGGCTAAAGAATTAGAATAACTTTAAATGTACTTTGAGTAAATACAATGCGCTCTTTCACATGCCGTCATTGGTTTATGGCTAAAATCAATAGTTTTAAAAAAAATTGACTTATACCCGCTGAAATAAATGCTATTTAGAAATATAACAAAATTAGTACCCCTTTTCACATATATTGGACATTAGTGAAAACGGGTACACATTTAACTTATTTTATAATAACTCTTTTTGAGGTGTACTTTTACGAAAAAATTTTAGCTAAGTTTGTTTGCGAAATTAATTTTAATGTCATAGCATATACGTATACATATAATCCCAAAAAAACCGACTTATACCATTGTGCACAAAATGTTAGTAACGTTTAAAAGAGAATATCAAGATTTATATTAATCACTTTATTCAATTGTATCCAAATTCTATGAAATAAGTTACAATAAAAATATTTCTTTTTTCCATTTTTTATTAGAAGTTATTTCCTTGAATTAGAAAAATATTACTTCTTTTCAACAGCCAAAACACAACGTATCATGAAATGAAATGTTTTTAAATTTCATAGTACCAATAAATACCATAATTTTTTTTTTTTTTTTATACCACGTCGGTGGCAAACAAGCATACGGCCAGCCTGATGGAAAGCAGTCACCGTAGCCTATGGGCGCTTGCAACCCCAGGGGTGTCACATGCGCGTTGCCGACCCAATAAGAACTTGTACACTCCTCTTTTGAAGAACCCCATACTGTAGTCCAACGGGAAAACCTCGGCAGGGAGCTCATTCCACAGACGGACCGTCCGCGGGAGGAAGTTCCTCTGAAACCGCACGGTGCGCGACCATTTAGGTTGCAAGGTGTGAGGATGAGCGCCCAGTCGGTGGCGAGCGGTGCGATGATGAAAAGTGGACGTTGGCATCATGTCGAACAGTTCTTCAGAGCACAACCCATTGTACAGACGATAGAACACACATAAGGAGGCGAAGTCTCTCCTTAGACTTAAGGGTTCAATACCGCCTGTGAGTCTGGGATCGTCGACTATTCGGACAGCTCGTCTCTGAACCGAGTCAAAGGGTGCAAGCTGGTATACAGGTGCTCCTGCCCAGAGGTGACAGCAATACTCCATATGGGGTCTGACTTGCGACTTATATAACAGAAGTCTTTGCCCCGGAGTAAAGTATCCCCTCGCTTTATTGAGCACCCCGAGCTTTTTGGATGCCAGCGTAGCTTTTCCCTCTAGGTGACATCGGAATTGGACGTCGTTGGAAATGTCGACTCCGAGGATCCCAATACTCCCTGACATGGTAAGAGCTGTGTCTTGGAACTTTGGAGCCACAGTAAATGGGGTTTTTTTAGCGGTAAACGCGCAAACTTGTGTCTTTGTGGGGTTGAACCTGACTAGGTTATCCCGACCCCATAACGAGACTCTAGATAAAGTGTTCTCGATGTCAGACACAAGTTTTTAATGTAGCATTTATTTATTATTATCAAAATCGTGTCATAATATTTTTTTCCAATCCTGATTTTGCTAACACGGCACTCGACAAAAAACCTAAATAGTACAAATAGTCCTACTGTCCGAATTATAACTTTATACCCTGAATGTCGTACGCGCAGCTAGGTAGGTACGTTCCGTAACGCCTGAATGGCAATTTTGTATTTTATCGAGTCACCTAAAATAACATACTATCGAAAATCGATATTTTATTTAAAAAAAACTATTGTCTATAGCCTATCGTAATGTACATTACGATACAGCTGTGGAAAAAAATAAGTTCGAAATAAGCATAAATAAAGCAAAGCACGACCGAAGGGAGTGTTTTAAATCGACACGATTTACGAATTTCATTTTTGCATGTGTATCGTACGATATTTTTCAGTACAGATGGCCTTCCGAAGTTTTCAACCAGGCAAGATATAAATGACTCTCGCACAAGTGTATAAAGAAGTTATTTCAGTTGTTTCGGATAAAAATAGTGACGTTGCATTGCAGTACTCTGTATGGAATCTTAATAAACAGAATTTAATCGACGAGTATAAAAAGCCTGTCACTATTATGTTCTATCGATTATAATTCTTATAAAAGTTGTATAGGTAAATATAGGTACGATCAACTTGAATTATTGTGTTAATTATACATTAACTTTATTAATTTCTTTAGTAGACAATTTAAAAAAATATTGTGATAATATTGTTTTCATTATGTTAGCATTCGTAAAAAGTGGCCAGGCATGGTTTCCGGGTGGCTGTTTTGAAATTGTTCTAATCACATGTTTCTGAAGTAATATAGATATATCAACAGCCATAGAACAGCAGCAAATACTCGTACAAGGCTATTATAGCGCGCTTTCTATATTATCTAGATCATTAAGTAAAATTGTTACTACAATAAAAAAAAAGTATTTGCGTTAGGTCATTTAAAACTGTCAACACAAACTAATATTAGTAACATAGGTTTTAACAAATAGGTAGCAGAATTTAACAGCTCGAATTTGAAAAAACAAATACAATCATACTGAAAATCAGTAACC
>JALPQI010026553.1:0-11654 GCA_025490895.1 Thaumatotibia leucotreta | reverse complement strand
TATCCAAAAGATCCAAAACGTTAACCGTGTCCAACATAAATATACATTTTGGATTACACTTAAAACTCTTAAAAGAAGGTAGCGGGCGACAAACAATGGGTAATTTAACAAACCGAAAAACCGCTCTCTGGAACCTTTGTCTTAATTCTGTAAACATTTTATTTCATTTAGGCATTGTTTATTAGGACACCCTACCCTTGTTGTAAAATGAACCGTCTAGGGTTCCGTTGTAGCCATTCTACTTTTCCACTGAATCCTAAAAAAGTGAATAATGCGATAAATGGGTGCTGTTAAGTATCTACTTATGTACAGTCGAGTGTCGAGTCGAGTCGAGTGCATTAATATATAGACACATTTGTAAGGGATCAGTATGGAGAAGTGTATATATATTAATGCCCTTGACTGTACCTATCTCGGTATTGTACGTACAGCCTTATTCACGATTTTTAGGATTAACGAATGAATGGTTGCTTGAAGTTGTACCTATAAGTCATATAAGAGTACTAAGATAATACCATCTACCACTTTAATAGTAGGTATACGCTCATTTATGTAGCGTATTGCAAAATCTTAGCTGTACAGTTTGTTTTATACAGGATGTGACAAACGTAGGTGGTAATCTGTTTAAGGGGTTATTCAGTATACATATTATGTGAAAAATAAATCATTTTCTATGGCGGGTTTGCACATTGGGGCGACCGGTTTTCCCATACAAAAAAATACACAACATATTTTTTCTAAGCAGAATAAGACACGAATAAAGGGACAACTATTTTACTACTTTTTTTTTACAACTACTTTAGTTACACCTAGTACGCTTAAGCTTAGGTTAACTATGTGCGAGTTATAAATCTACAGCGTGGGTATTTGATACGGGCGAATAATTAAGCGAGCTAAAATATCTGATACTACAAGTCGTATAAGATAATCATTTCGTTCAATTTTGTTGTTAATTAGGTGTAATTATTTTTCTAAAGTGCAACCCAGTAGCAATGTATGCCGGCTAACTGTCATAAGACTCGTATGACGTTAAGTAATGCGGCTACCATGTGGATGCAATAAATTGCGAAAAAAAAAAATACCTTAAATTCCAAAAGAAATTTATGTAAATAGGTTCCCTAGGTCCGATAGTAATCGCTAAACTATTCGCCCGTATCAAATACACACGCTTTAGATTTGTATGCATAAGAATCTGAATTTATTTATTTCATCGAATCGTAAGCGTGAGGAACGATAAAATAAACCGTTATCAGTGAAGTCGGAGATGTTTTTACACGTAGCCGGTCGGTCGGAAAGGGGTTGATGGATGAGGTTGGTGGTGACAGCCCCAAACTGGCCGTGACACGCATCCTTAATGTTGACGGAGACATATAGTCCAGGGCTCAGCGAACACGATACTTCTGTATGTCTCAATCTCTCGATGTGGCATCAGATTTCTTATTAACAAATGTGGCCATAGGGGATTAATTGTATTTATATATGTAGGTCCTCAGTCAAGTTTCGATTAAGTCACGTAAATCTGTGAAGGAGGATAATATTACTATACATTTTTACGTTTTTCCAGAATTCTAAAAGGTTCTTGAATGCAGGTACTATAAGACCTGCACCTAATAAATGAATATTCATATTTCAAGGCAACATTTTTATTTATGTTGTCGTATACCTAAGTGAAGTCAAATTATAGGTATTTATACCTTAAGTATTTCACAATGTACACATTTTAAAGGCGCCATACATATGTTATTAAATTATTAGCTATTGTTATACCTTTAGAAAGTATTATCAGTAAAAATAATTGCTATATCTATGTATTTTACATATTTAACATACATATTAGACAATTACCTACTATTATTGTTTACATATCATTGGCCCACATTACATAAATAAAATTAAAATAGATTTGATAGTTTTAGTATTTATATTATACAAATGTACACGTACATGGATACTAATTACGAGGTAGAATACGAGTATTCTGCCATCTC
The DNA here is from genome assembly GCA_025490895.1 of Thaumatotibia leucotreta. Taxonomy (NCBI): domain Eukaryota; kingdom Metazoa; phylum Arthropoda; class Insecta; order Lepidoptera; family Tortricidae; genus Thaumatotibia; species Thaumatotibia leucotreta. Next base: position 9,666 of record JALPQI010026553.1, on the reverse strand, counting down.
TCATTGTTAGACTGGGTGCGACTGTAACTTCTCGAGTTCAGAGAGAATTCATGGCTGACGTGCAGGTATTTAATTAATTATGATTTACGGGACCCCTAAAACTCGGTTTGTCCAGTTTCGATTTATCTCTTTAATTTCCACTCAATCCATCGTTGTTTAAGAACGTAATTGTAGACCATTCCGACAGTTATCCTTGTTTATTAAGGCTTTCGTTACAAACTTTTGTTTTGTTTAAACGGAAAAATAAAACAGAATCGCCAACTAAAAAGTACAATCCCGAGTTTCACAACTTGAAAAGTAAATTACCCGCACAAATTCGCTCAACACTAAATCTGGGGCTTATCAGAGGGCTCGGCTGAGATCCTTAAATTGAGAAGAAGCTATCTTGATGGGCCTGAGTGATCGCGTCGACACCTTGCTCGGAGTTCCGATTAAAAAGCCGGCCAAGTGCAGCGGTAGTCCCATCCGTCGGATTACGAATGTTACACTTTCCTATTGCAGCCTGAAGGACTTGGCTCGATTGGACTCGTTCGTAATTGATATTGCGAAATGGATAAAATTAATATGAAGAACTTACAAGGATGTGAAGAAATGAAAGGAGGGGGTCATTAGGTACCTACTAGATAATGCATTCATTGATTCATTTTAGAGGGGGTTTTTCAATAGTTTAAGCATGATATAAAATAACTATGATACTTTAAAAAGGCGGTAGAGCTAACATATTTATTTAAAACCCGTTTACTTGAAGCGATTACATTAATAAAGGGAACAAGGCGTAGTAGGTTAGGCCGACCGCATTGCCCCAGATTGTTAACAGTTATTGGGCTTAGCGATAATACCGGATTAAATCTGTGCTAATTTGCATTTTATTATGATGACATAGCCCTTGAGCGCTACTATTAGTGAGGGCGGGGTTTTGTAGTTCGCTTAACGGGATGATGACATTCTCGCTCAAAATAAACTGAACCGCCTAGCCGCGAAGGAATCCCTCTACTTTTACATTTCTGCCTTCAACAGCCATAAATTAAGCCGGTGGTCTTAGCATAAAAAAGCAAACAAACTTTCAACGAATGTAATCGGTAATTTATGCGGCTTGTTGGACAGCGAACAAGGCGGAATAAGAACATTTAAATGGAAACACATGTGCCGATGTTGTTTTCTAGTTTTAGACGATATAAAGGGGATGTTATGTTATTGCGGGTTAATAACTATGTCAGTTTTGTGTTTGTAAGCTATAAAAGTGTACTGGATTTTATTATTTTTGGTGTATCTCACGGTTTTGCGGTCCTTTGAAGATTATTGTTTCAAATGTAAGCGTAACATGCGTTAACGTGCCGCGTGTGATCGATCATGCGCTCCGTGTGCCCGATCCGTGTACGCCGTTTAAAAGACCCTTCGCTCGCTCCATCGCTCAACTAAGTCGTACTCTATTGGCCCTTTCCTTAATTCGATTACTCGCAACGAAATCGAGAGCTCGCGGGTGTATTCGAGCACTAGGAACGGAGCTCGAGTGGAAAATCAAAGGATAATCGAAATAACGTCCCCGAGACCGGGTAAAATGAAATTATATGCTTTCATATTACTACAAATGTAACCGAGACGCGACTCATGGCAATTCGTGAAATAGGTAATACGGTTTACGTACAGTCGTACAGTAACATCAAATTTCACTAACAATAGTGAAAATACCTTAGAACGAAATCAATTTGGATTGTATACCTACTTTCAACTTGTAGTTATTAAAACAATCGTGAGCTAGGTATGGTAAACGTATTGCTGCTGCGAGGTTTTAACTAGTCTTAACTATGACTTAGAGAAGCATCTCTATCTATCTCTCTATCTTTCAATTTCGACTGTCAGAGTGATCAAGCTATATGTCAATAATCAATAATATATCGATACAGCGAGGAAATGCTGCCAGGATGCAGGCATAGTCGTCATGACAATAAAGGAGCGTTCAGATATTTTTGGACGCTTCAGACGCTACTATATCTCTGATGGCGACTGTACAATGACACAAGGGCCAATCTTAGATATAGGTTAGGCTGGTTAGGTTAATTAGGTCAGTTAGATTTAATTTATGCATATAAATTGTACAGTTTTGAAAATAAACAATGATAAAAAAACTATAATCGATATAGGTATGTACTTAATCACATTACTATCATAATAATTTCTAATGCTTCGTAGTATTTCCTCAGCATAGTGAATGATGTAGTTAATAGGTAGCTATTATTACTCACTTGCAGTATTTTATTTTAACAATTCAATTTTCAATAAAAGGTATACTTACTAATTTACTACGAGATTTTATTTTTCCCTTTAGGTAGGTATCTTATCTTATTGGTGGGGCCCTTACGGATACACTTCGACCCATTGGGATCTTTTGTGTAAAGGTACCTTAGGTAGGTATAGGCATTTTCACCGTTCTGCAGTTGACGTTGAAAATCTGCATTGAAAACATCCACTCGTTATGATACATGTCCTCATCACTACATATCTAGTATAAAATAAAGTCACTTTTTCTGTCCCTATGTCCTTTTGTACGCTTAAATCTTTCAAACTACGCAACGGATTTTGATGAGATTTTTTTAAATAGGTAGAGTAATTCAAGAGGAAGGTTTATGTGTAGGTATAGTACCCGTGCAAAGCCGGGGCGGGTCGCTAGTAAGAGTAGTAAGGTATAATTACTTAAGGTACACATTAGTAAGGCCCTCGTTTTATCCCCTTATAACTAGTCATTCAGTAGCACCTAAGCGTTAAAAATTGTATTGCACCTTCTCATTTTTGTGTTCCACTACGGTCAACAAATGAGACAGATGATTTTAATTATACTGCATCCCATTAGCCGGTAATCTCCGATCTACCGTCAGTTCGCAAGAGAATTATCGGCGCCGGCCCACTCGGACTGTCTAGCTCGTCGGATTACTGCCACCGTCACTCGATTTTCGAAATGAATCCAACTGCTATTCGCTTTGACATAATTGATAAGCGATAGCGGCCTTGTCTGCCAAAGATGGCTGTTGAGCAGTAACCATTAATACTCGTATTTACGTCATACCTACTTCTCATCAAAATCAACCTATGATAGTCTGCTGGACGTGGGCGTCTCCTATTAACTATGCGTATAAACGCATTAGGAGGTAAATGTCCATTATCGCCACGGATTGGCGATCGCAGTAATGTGTCCACTATGATGACGCTGCTGTCCATCATCAATCTTTAATCAAATAATTGTCAGTGACACTTCAATCCCTTAGTCGACTCTTACGACACCAGGAGGAGTTGGGGTGGTGACAAAATGTATTCTTACTGCCGTCACCACACGGCTGCTTATAGTACCTACTTATTGCAGACTTATTCTCCGTGACCGTAAGTGCAATTTAATCAGTTAGGAAGTCATTTTGTAAGTGATTTGGTTTAAAAAATGCTTAGTGGTGAAAATACTGAAAGTTTAATAGGTACTTATGCGATATCCTACTGTCGATTTACCAGTTTTTTTGTCAATTTTTGGCTTATATTGTCTATTCAATGAGGTATTATTAGATTTCACTCTATTAGGCCAAGAATGGGAAGCCGAAGCGTAGGTAGGCCAGCTGTCAGATGGTGGGATTTGTGGGGCGATATAAAAAAGACGGCAGGGCCGACCTGGAAGAGAGACGCCGCAAACCGTAAGAGGTGGAAAAAATTGCAACAGGCATACATCCCGCAGTGGAGTAAAATATGCTGAGAAGAAGAAGAAGATTTCAGTGTGAACGGGTACACGAGTATTGCTTTTTAAACTTTTAAAAACATAGCGGTTGCTAGAATTTCTATTTCTCAATTATTTTATGCTGTCACGTTTTATGAATTTGAGACAAGACATTCAAAATCCAACCTTGCCTTTGAAGTATTTTTGGTAGTGGTAGTAGACTATAGAGCGAGGTGGGAAAATTGCTTAGGTTGATTTTTGAATTCTACACCTTGGAATAGCTTGGTTAATGAAAATATTTACAAATAATAAACATCAAATAACTTTACTTTCCTCTCTAGGTACCTACTACTGCTATTCATGACCCAAATACCCTCGCAATACCTACTCACCCCGTTTCACGGTACTTATATTATCTTACATCGTAATAATGATATGCTAAAGAAAATAACACTAATTTCAACTTTACCTGTATACAGTTTCATTTATTTTCTCCGAAACTATAGGTAGGTGCAGGTGAACTGAATTTAAATTTTGCACGAATATTCTTGGAAGTAATGAGGATTGTGAAAAAAATACGAGCTAAGTACCTAACCTACATATTTATTTCTGAAAATAATGCAGTTAGGTGACATCCAGTTGACGATTGGATTACAAAATCACATTTGATCAAAATTCCATTAATTTTAGGCATTTCCGTTTTGCACGGTCTGATCGGTCAGAATATCAGGAGTTAGTGATTGGATACTGAGCCTTGACTCACTTATTTTTTCTTAAAGTCTCTTTTCTTTTAAGTCAGTCTGTAAACCTCCCACAACCAAGCCAGTCGGTCAATCACGGAGGTCGGAATCGCCAAGTTATCGATTTGAATTCACCAATTAATAAGATAGCGGGTTCCGCGGGGCTGCGGCGTGAATCTATTAATTTACCCTTAAAGTGTGGCCATTACCGGCGAGTCGCCAATTACTTCTCCCCTGATAATTAAATTCCATGATGCTCGCCAATCTGAGACGCCGTTTACGATACTCTTACAACAGTTTCATTGCGCTTTTGAACGTAAAAACGGTTAATTTAAAAATGCTATATTTATAAAATTGTAAAATTAATCCGCAAAGGAGTTGTAAAGCGCAACGTTTAATCAAGACGGTTCGTACGATAAAAAAATCGTAATTTTCGTGAAAGCCTATTAACTATTTGTTTAACAGGTCAGCAAAGGTATCGTGTAGCCCTCGTGCTAACATTGACTATCGAGCAAGAAATTCAATCATTTAATGTCTATTTTCTCTTATTGGTCAGTGTTGTTATATCAGCAAGAATTTCTATGATGTGCTCAATATTTCAGCTTGTTCCTACAACAAAACAAAACCGACTTTCAGTACTCTCAGTAGGTACCTATGTCACCTTGTAGGCAGATTTCGACTTAACAAAAAAACATAATTGAGCTGTCAATCTATAGGTACGAAAAGCTAATATAAAATCGAAGTGGTTATCTAATTTTTTAAGCCTGTAAATTAAAGGCTTCAAGCTATTATGTATCTTTAAGCTTGTGACAATTTTGCGACGAAAAATTAATACATGGTGTAACACGAGGTAACCGAAAAATTTTAACAACGTACGCTATTCCTGGGGTCGTATGCGGCGAAAAATATTACATGAACCCAGGTCGAAACTTTATTATTTTTTGCTCGACTAACTTACTCATTATTTTTTCCCAAATTAAATATCAGGGCTTAAAAGTCCAATAGAAATAGTTTTAGTCCTAGGTGAATATTAATGGTTTAAATCCATTACTATTATAATTTCAAACCAAAACAAGGTAACATGTAAGTCACAAGAGTTGAGCGGCGATTCAATAAAAGTAATCTTAAGCCCAAACTACATAAAATCTACCTAGCTTAATTATTAATTTAATTTCTATATAAATACACACATGACAATCCTCTGTCCAATTTGCACAAATAATAGCGAGACAATTTACAAAATAAAATAAGTTTGAAGGGTCTTGTAATGCTGTATAAAATTATTAATAATAAGATTCCAAGCAATGTCGTAATCCTGTACAATTAATAGCTAAAGCCAATAATACTGCCAGTCCGAACAGCCCCTTAGCTCTTATGTGTAGTTGTGTACCTCCTATAAAATAGCACAATTCGTAAAGATATCGATATTGTTTGTTTAAACCTCCAAAAATTTATACGATTTATAAATAATAAATCTAACTACTAGACGTTAAGTTTGTTTCTTATTACTTGAGCGATGCAAGGATGATCTCAATAGTTTGTGATAAAAGTCACCTTAGTTTATTAACATATAAGTACTGTAATAAATCTGTAAGTATATAAATAACATAAGTAGATGATCAACTGCAACAATCACAGCAACATGAGTACGTCATGTGATGAGAATAACAGGTTGGTTATTTTTAAATAATTTAAGTTTTCTGAGTACATTAATACTTATTATTATGTTCTCAAGTTCTATTTATTATTACAAAGTTGTGATTAGTAGTTATTGGAATGTATTATTTAATGAAACTTTGCAATGTGGCAAGACTGGCAAGCCGTTTACAGAAACTGCAAAAATGTAGTACCTATATGAGTTCATTCACCTTGTATGATTATTATTACGACTAGAGCTCGTTGAAAATTGCAACTGCAATAAGTACTACCTACTTGTAATAATTCCCACACATTCCTTCCTTTACGTATAACGAGATAGGTCAATCCTACACATCAATTAAGCTGAACATTTATATTGTACTGTGTGTAGGTATAAAAATAAAAGAGCCGCATTTTCTTGAACCTTAAGACGACGGCTACCAGAAAAAATTATTAATACTCTCAGAAAACTTTACATAGCCAATTAATTGCACGTGCGTTTTAGTTTTGGTATTGGTATCCAAAGATGTAGGTATTTCAGAAGATGTCATAAGTTAAAAGCTATTAACCCAATATTCTGATTACACCCTTAGAAGCATGAAGAAGTAAGTAGGTACAGGTCTTGACCTGTAGTTTTTTGTTACCTAACTACTATTGGGTACATAGTAGGTACAAAACAAAGTCGCTTCCCGCTGTCTGTCCCTAGATTTCAATATTAGTATTGTAGGGGAGATCGAGTAGAGTTGTGACAGAGGTGAGTTGTGACAGTGCCGATTTCTCTCTACTTTCAATAGTTAGAGAGTAGGTAAAATGGAACATTTGTTACTTCAGGGAAGCCATACTTGCCTCAGTACACACCGACGGTACGTGAGGAGCGGTTGCGTAATTACGACATTGGTGTGCAAAAAAACTCTGAAAATAAGATTTTTTTCAAAACTTTTGTTCAATTTAAATCTTATTTTATAACATATGCCTAACTGTACTATTTTTTCTTAAGTAGCATGGTTATTCAAGTTTCTAGGCATGGCTTTGATTTTATGTGTTTGCATCGTGTTTTAAAATTACGAATTATTATTCCAGCCTAGTCGTATTTTTTAGGTCCTAGGAGAGTTGTGACAGGCTGTCACAACTCCCCTCTTAGTTAACTTTTTTTTATGCTGACATATTGACATATTTTTTATTAGTTTTCAACCTTACACCGATTTCCTGCCAAGTCACTGATCGTCCCAACCCAGGTCAGATCTGCTGTGCTTACTGATTCACCTACTAGGAACGAAATAGCTGCTATAGAAGCGAAAAGAAAATTAAAGAATGTGAAAAAGCGTGCCTTAAATGAAAATAATAAAAAAACTAAGAGGGTCTGTAAGAAAAAGAGGACATGTATGGACAAAGAGGGGGCAGAAAATACCTCTAATTGTGTTTGCTTAGTTTATCTTGAAGCGTATGCAAACAGCCGATCGAATGAGGAGTGGGTGCAATGCTTGGATTGCAAAAGCTGGTCTCACGTAGACTGCACACGAGATAGCTGCAATATGTTTGCCATAATTGCCTAATAGATCAGTAAGGGTTTTATTTAAAGAAAAACACACAAAGTATTTAAGTTTTATTAGTTGTTTTTTGTTGACAGGTTGAAGTTGTTTAAGTTGTTTATGTTGGTAGGTAAATGATGTACTAAAAGGTTGATAAGACCACTATTGCATTAAAAAGGTGTTTTATTTATTTATAAATGTGTAATAATATTGTTCAGCACCCAAATAGTTCAAATACAAAGCTGTCACAACTTACCTTTGTACTTGTCACAACTCACCTCGATGGTAGGAGAGTTGTGACAGAAGGAATAGTCGTCCTTTTTAACGATTTTCTCGGGAACCGTTTTACTTGTATTTATTTTGTTAATTGTTTTAGAAAGATAAGAAATGGTCCTACAAAAATAGACATAGAACATAACTACGGAATGTTTCCTGAGCGAGATATGACGCATTAACTAAAAATTGTAACAACTCTACTCGATCTCCCCTACTCGTGCAAAGCCGGGGCAGGTATACCTATAGTAAAGGTAAAATAATATAATATGTATTTTTTGTTTTTAGAAATGTTTATTACATGTTTTTAAAAATAAAGAATATATTGCCCTAATACCAGTAATAGTAACATCTAAATCTTGGCCTGAAATAGATACATAATGTCAGAGTAACTGATCTGAATCATTTTAAAATAAGAGTAAATAAAATGCCAATTTAGCTCTAAAATAATTTATTTTTGTTCCTTTTATAAAACAATCACTTATAACTTTAACTTAATTATTTTTTTACAATAACCGTATGGCATCACGGCTTCTACCAAATTTCACAATTTTTATACAACGTAAATAGATACATACATTTATAAAGACAAAACTATTTTTAAATTCCAAAGGAGCATACGGCAAATGTTTGCATGAAATTTTTAGCTATTGCAAGTGCTCTTTTGCCTATATTTACATATTATTACCCTTTTATTTTAAGTACGATCAATACTTACAATAACTCCGCAAATGATATTTTAGTAATTATAATACTGGCAAATCTTATATAGGTATAATACAAGTTATTGCTTTGTTTTGAGAACGAACGAACTACCTTACTTGAACAATTGTTAATAAAGTCTATTCATTCAAATTTTCATAAACCCTACACAAAAATATTAATAAATAGTTTTTATTACTTTTAACTTTAATCTGTAGGTAAGCATGCTTCACAAGGCACTATTCTAGCGAGATTATTCTAGAATGAAAATGAATTAACAAAAGGAATTCTATTAAATTCGATTCAACCTCCAAGTTCGAGCCTAAAATAATTACTATTCGACAACAAGCCACTGCCGATGCCGCTGCCAGTCCGCGGGCGGGCAACGTAAACAACAAAATGTTTGTAACGTAAATCAAAACGGGCCTGCTCCCGACACGCAACCTCATTATCGCCATTCTAACAAAAAACATGTCTAAATTAAATACTTCAACAACTCTATGCATTAACATCTGGTTCATAAGCCTTTAATTTATATCTACATGCTTAGAGCTATGTTGGCGTTTATATTGCTTAGTTTTTTTTAACTGTAACGTAGTTTATTCTCTTAGATTAAGGTACAAATTACATTTATTCGACTATAACGTATGAAGTCATAAATAAAAAACATAACACTAAATCCATATTCGTCTTTTAAATGCATGAATACAAAAGCAAATCTTGTATTTTACTATAAAGTAACATAACATTTTGTATGTATCTCGCATCCCAAAACCAAGCTAGGAAATATTGCTTGCAATATAACAGAAGTCAAAAGTGGTAGATACTAATAGTAGGGCCCAACACACACGCTAGTTCGATTCAGTTGATGACGCGCAATGACCGCTTATCTAGGCTTTAAAACCGACTTCCATGTCATTAAATAGCAATAAAATAGACAACGGCATATGTGGCTTGAGGAGGCGAGATAGACGAGAAGATAAACGAGTGAGCGATGTTTATCAGTAGCTTCAAGTTTCGAGACCACCCATACGTATGTTCTCGGGGAATACAAACGCACGTAAACGTACTTAAATTCTTCCGACTGACCACA
>JALPQI010026550.1:0-13095 GCA_025490895.1 Thaumatotibia leucotreta | reverse complement strand
TATTAGATGAAATTGATTTTTTTGCGTGGTTGCATAATATTTGGACTTATGTACTCCGTAAGTTTTCTTCATAAGTTCCATAACACATCAATTCAGTAGTATCTAATCAAGTAATCAGTAATTGCACAGACTGCTGATGAAGCCGTAGCCTACGGAGTCCAATGATTAATTCTGTAATAAATAAGCAGGTGGAACATCTACGTAACCCTAAATGCCTATGACTGGGATACTAAGTAGGGTGGAAAGCTATTTGATGTTTTTGCCGACTATAGTTTACCTCTATGCCAAACACATTAAGAACAACACGTACCTACCTACCTATAAGATAATCGTACATAGGTATGTAGTTTATGAGAACATACCATGACCGTAGCATAAACGTATCAGACAAAAAACTATTCTTTGTATTAAAAAGTATGAGACTATGCCCACTAGGAAGTTCCGGCACCGGCCAACACGGTCTCATACTTTTCAATACAAAGATTTTTTTTGTCTGATGCGTTCATGCTACGGTCATGATATGGTACAGTCTAGTGGGCAGAGACCTTTAATAGTATGTAAGTACCTGCGGGCTAAATACCTAATATTTAATTGTATTGAAATTACCAATAAACCGGTAAATTTACTATACAATTTTACAGGAAATAAAAGGTACTACTACAAATATATTCGTGGCCTGAATGCTAAGCTTGGAGTAAATAAATGAACGAAAATATTGACAATTGGTATCTATTAAAATAAAATGCACACTGAACGAACAAGATTCCTTTTGCTGTCATGTTCGTAACAACAATTAAGTACCTACGATATCTTTAAGAATTAAAGGCCAAGCCAAACCAGATGCGTGTGCAGCAACCACCGATCAAGCTTAAAGGCTGAGCCACAACAAGTGTTGTGGCGTATGTAAATGTCTATTAGATGGCACACTTGCGTAGCGTGCACGTGAGTGTGACGTGCACGTGAGCGTAACGTGCACGTGAGCTTGACGTGCAAGCGGTGTGCCATCTACTGTGACATTACCTTACCAACGCTACAACACGCACGCCACACAAACGCGCACGTGCAGTGCTACACACGCAATTGGTGTGGCTCAGCCTTTAAGCTTGAGCGGCGTTTTTATATTATAATATCGCTTATATTTTATAAAATTAACACCAAAACCGAGTTCTTATTGAAATTGAGTGCTTAATTGTCGTTATAAACCTGGCTGAAATTAAGGATTTTTTAATCTCACGTTGATTGGGTGTCCCTAAAATTGAAAAAGGTCAGGTACAATCCTTTCCCATCGTTTTTCCCCGCAACTTTTGCATTTATATTGCTGTCACAATTCAGCCTGGTCCATCCGTCATTTTGAATATCTAATTGAGACAGGAACATAAAATGGCGAAGCATTACCTATTTAATTCCTGCATCAGTCGCATCAGAAATGACAAATGACACAGTTCTGAGGGACAAATAACAAAATATAAGTACATACATTTTGACCCAGCAAAATACCATAAATAGACACATTCTCAGACTATTTAATAACTTCTGTTACATAAGACTGCCTAAAATAATATACTTATATTATACTTCAAAATTTAAGGTAGTAAATGTTCTTTTTTTATTTGTCTTTCACCGTTGCTTGTTCATTTCTCATTTCCTCAAAGGTTAACTGGAAGAGATAAGTTCGCCTTTTTTATATCACATTGTTTTTGTCTGTGTTTCCTGTATTTCTTTTCTAATGTACAATAAAGCTTATACGTACATACATACATAAAAAGATAATCTCTTTTTGAATTAAGTCGATTAAACCTTTAACACCAGTGCAACACATACATTCGTTTTTCTGTAGTTGGTTCGAAATAATTAAGAAAAACTCGCAAAGTATGCTGCTAAAGTACCCTAAAGTACTTGGAAGAACATTCAAGCCACACTGAGAAGATAAGTAGGTAGCAAAGTGGACTCAGCCGCGTTCGCGAAGTACAAGAAAGAATCTAAGTAGGTAGATAGTTTGCAGTTACTTAATGACTAATTAGCAGTGGTCGGATATCCCGGTGCAACACCAGGGGATACCAAGTAGAAAAGTTAATATGGATATAACCTAAATTCCCGGGTTTAGTTTGAAAAAAAAAATATAGATCTGATAGGTATACTTAAAAAGGCAGCTCAAATTGCGAATATAAACGAAATCTTTGGACGTTTTCACAAACGGTTGTTCAAAACACTTTTTTTAATTCGGACAAGTTTGGGCTTGTTCGACTCAGGATCACGAGCTCTTTTAATTCTGATAGGTGAAAAAAACTGTCCCACAATTTTCGTACATTTTTAGGGTTCCGTAGCCAAAATGGCAAAAACGGAACCCTTATAGATTCGTCATGTCCGTCTGTCCGTCTGTCACAGCCGATTTTCTCGGAAACTAAAAATGCTACAGTAACGAAATTTGGTAAGGATATGTATTGTATGAACCGCTACAGGATTATGATACTAAATTGTAAAAAAAACCATTGGGGTGGGGACCCTCCATATGTAACTGAGGGATAGAATTTTTTTTTTGTTGTATATAAGCGTGTGGGGTATTAATAGAAAGGCCTTTGAAAATGATATGAAGGTTTATAGATCTAATTTTTATTTAAGCAAATCGTTTTCGAGATATCAGCTCTCAAAGTCTGAAAAATGTGTCCCCCCCCCCTCTATTTTTTAAACTACGCGATATAAAATTCTAAAAAAAATGTATGTTATGCAAATCAATAAACTCTATCAACGATTTTTGATTTGATTAAATTATCTCCTATAGTTTTTGTTGTCGGTTGATTTAACTGTATTTTTTTAATAATAAATTGATATTGTACGGAACCCTTCGCGCGCGAGTCCAACTCGCACTTGGCCGGTTTTTAATTTCTTCCATTACGCTATCGCCATACAAAGTCTATAAAAAACCGGCCAAGTGCGAGTCGGACTCGCGCGCAAAGGGTTCCGTACCATTATCAATTTATTATTAAAAAATGCAGTTAAATCAACCTACCTCAAAAAGTATAGGAGATAATTTTATCAAACCAAAAATCGTTGATAGAGTTTATTAATGTACATAACATATATTTTTTTTAGAATTTTGTATCGCGTAGTTTAAAAAATAGAGGGGGGGGACACATTTTTCAAACTTTGAGAGCTGATATCTCGAAAACGATTTGCTTAAATAAAAATGAGATTTATAAACCTTCATATCATTTTCAAAGACCTTTCTATTAATACCCCACACGCTTATATACAACTAAAAAATTTTTTCTATCCCTCAGTTACATGTATGGAGGGCCCCCACCCCAATGGATTTTTTTACAATTTAGTATCATAATCCTGTAGCGGTTCATACAACACATATCCTTACCAAATTTCGTTACTGTAGCATTTATAGTTTCCGAGTAAATCGGCTGTGACAGACGGACAGACGGACAGACGGACATGATGAATCTATAAGGGTTCCGTTTTGCCATTTTGGCTACGGAACCCTAAAAACGATAGCGTAATGGAAAAAAAAAACATTTTTGGACACTTTTTTTCTCCTAGTAGGATTGAAAGAGCTCATGATCCTAAGTCGAACAATCCCAAACTTGTACGAATTAAAAAAAAGTGTTTTGAACAACGGTTTGTCTGCATAGGTGTGTCAAGTCTTCATGCTTAAAAATGTTTGATTTTATGTTACATACACAAGGATGTTTAATCCGTAACCAGGTATATTTTTTCTAACTTAGTAATTGATGACCTCAGGAAGACCATGTACCATTCAGTGGTTATTGGATACAATTTTTATTTAACTTTAAATTAATAAAATTTTGAGGTATCTGCGGGAGACCTCACCTAAAATGTTTAATTTAGGCTGGGTATGGATATTGTTTTAATCCTGATCACGGATTAAAATAATCGTGTATTATAATTATGATATTTCTGTTTTTTTTACGTTCGCAATTTCTAGAAGTGGAACCTATTGTGCCTTAGTAAAGAGCTTCTATTTTTAAAGCTAAACTCTTTTAATTAAGAATATTCATACCAAAAGGCTATTTGGTACTAAGGTCAATATTAAACAAAATTTATAACCTATCTTTTAAAATAATTGTCGAAATCGCATAATAATAAACGCTTGTATGTATGTACATGCACTTATTTTGCGTTACAAAATATTACTAAACTTTACTGGATGTAATTTTGTGGAATCCCGTGGTATATCCATATTAGTATAATGTTTGAGGTCATTCACCCCTTGTTGCACCGGGATATCCGACCACTGCTAATTAGCGAGAACCTCGTGTCCAAAAACATTACCACTTACCAGGGTATATTTATATATAGGTAACACGAATAGTAATAGATCCTTATTCAATTTAATATATTACCTATAAGTCGAACAGTCGATGAAGAGTTCCGTTCTGGTTTCCGTTTAACAATCACACTCATCAAAATATTCACTTCATAAATCAAAATGCTTAGATTGACGACGAACGAAAATAATCATACAAAAATGATAACGAATATTTTTTTCCAGGAATATGAGTTGCCCCTATTCCAAAAAAGTAGTCATTTTAGAAATTACTGAGTTTGAAGGAACAAATAGGTAACAAGTCAATTAGCTTGAAACCGTCCTGTTTCTTTTATTTTGAGGTCAGTTAAAAAGGTAGTTACAAAAATACTTAATCACCTGCCTATCTTCCAGATACCGGTCTAGTCAGATGTTTGATGATTCAGAGGAGGGATAAGAACATTATAGGGACCGAATCTAAGTTTCAGTAAGGATTAACTAATAACGTTCACATAATGACGATCAGTGAAACACTTTGACAAACTATAACGTCTTATTTCAAATAGGTAATAAAAAACCATAAATTAATATTTATTCATATTCAGACATGTCATAAAAATAACAATACATTTCAAAAAAAAAACCTTAACTAAAAATAAATCAAAACATAAATGTCACAAAATAAAAATACATATTAGACAAATCCAAAAGTAACTTAAAACAACACACACAACACATGATCCACAAGAACCTAAAAATACAACTAAAACATAGTACAATAAATATGGTAATAAAATGAAAATACGTAAAACTGGTTGCAAAGGTATTTGGAAAAAAAACCGCTCCCCCAACGGCAGCAGGTAGAATAGAAACCCTTGCTTCAGTCATCACAACGTTCACAACCCACGCGATACTACCAAAGCGAGGACAAAATCCTTAAAACTTGCATTGTCATCAGACCAAAATAAATATGCACAGCACAGTTGTATTTTGAGGGAGGAACGTAATTTGCGTAGTAGGACCGTTTTAGAGTTCCGTACCCAAAGGGAAATTATATATTATACGAAAGCTCCGCTGTTTGTCAGTCTGTCTGTCACCAGACACCAGACTGTATCTAGTGAACCGTGATAGTTATTAAATAGTTGAAATTTTAACAGATGCTCTATTGCTGTTCGCTATGCTAAAAAATATAATAACTAATATAGATATTTAAGGGGGCTCCCATACAACAAACGTGATTTCTTATGATAAATTGATATTGGTACGGAACCCTTCGTGCACGAGTCCGACTCGCACTTGGCCGGCGTTTCGTTATTATTCTTATAAAATCTACATAACTAAGTTAAACAACGAGAAGGTTACTTGTTTTCTTTTATTTATTGTTTCAAAACTCCAACTTTGTATTTAATTACATAACTAACATTATTTTCCATTGGCAGAAGTAACGTTATGATATGACTGAGGTATATTTACCGGGTTTCTCACGTAAGTATTTAACTCGATAATTACGCATCGAGTTAAATTACACTATTAGCCCGATTCGCTAAATATCTTTTTCTACTCCTGACCTTTTTTTTGCTAGTTACATAGCTACGCACACTATTGTAAAGGTATACATAATTACATCTGTCAAAAGTCTATAGTCTATTTCTCAAAAACGCACTCTCAGCCGGTATCGTAATGTTGCAGCGTTGTTCGGTAAGAGAAGGCACGCGAGATATATCGGCGTCTCTGGCTGCCAGACGTCGTCACTTTCCGAACAGACTCAAAAACGTACTGCGTGCTACCACAGACTGCCACATTACACCTATGATAGACGCCATATTGAATTTGTTCCGATCTTCGAATTTTTACACTGCTACCAACATTAGTACCAGATTATTTATTACAATAATTATAAATTAAAATAATATAAGGTTAAAATATAATTTTAAAAGAAAGGTTTTGTTTTTAAATTATTAATGTGATATAATAATATATTTTTGTACCAATTGCAAATTTCATATTATGCAAAATTATTTTTACCTCTGGCAACTAAGCGCGGTTTTAAAAGCAAACTTATCCATAGACAATGACAGCTGCATTAAAAAAAAACCTTCCCGCTTTCAGCTAGCAGTTGAAAGTACTACCGTGAACTTCGAAATTGAGTTTCGATCATTTGTCTCTGTCACTTCAACAAGATTATTATTAGAGTGACAGAAACGGATGCTCGAGTTTTGCGAATTTCGAAGTTCGAGGACGGCCCCCAGTTCTTTGTAGGTTTGATTTGAGTCGATTCGCATAGTTTGTTTGTGCAAATTTGCGGTGCCTAAAAAATGTGATTTGTTTCATTATAATTATTATTAATTTCTAATGTTCTGCCTGCTCCTTTTGGGAGTGCAGGTATGTATGAGCTAACAATATTATTTTAGTTTGTTTATATAGATACATACTAGGTGTTTATTGGTGATAACTGGAATAGATGTGTGGCGCTCAGAGATGTATGATATTTTATTAGTTATGTATATGCTATGTCACTAAGTCGTAGAAAAAGTATAGTATGCAACGTTGTATTATTAGTTCAAAAAATGCTCGCGACGTCTTCAATTGCGATACTCGCCCTTCGGGCTCGTATCGCAACTCACGCCGCTCGCATTTTTTGACCCCCTATAATACCACTATTGCATAAAATACTATAAAAATATAAGTTTGAGTCTCACATTTGTTATAATTTTAAAATTAAATTATTTTTTACTCCATTTAAATACGAATCATTGGATTATTTTCGATCTCGGCCTTGTGACCCCTTACCAATATTCAGATATAATTATTAATGGATAGCCTGGACATACCTATCCGGTACCTAACACCCACGCAAAATTGAATTATTGGTTACAAATCTAAACCGAACAGATTAATTGGGAAATTTCCTGACATTCCTGTAACAACTTTGAGGTAACATTGTATTTTCTGGACCAAACTCAATCTTCGCGTTGTTCCGGTCTCCAATACTAATTTCTCGTGTTTCAGCAACTCCAGTTTCGTTTCGTTCGAACGTAGATGTATTTTGTAAACCCCTCTAGTTACTTTAGTTGTTAAAAGTAAATGTAGTTGTTGTATTTAAGGTACGTACGTTAGGGAACACGTGCACTTATCAATTTTAATTATTAGTAAAAAATAATGTCAGCTATATCATTTAATGAATAACAACAAAATAAAACCTGAAATTTTAAATCGCCGGGTTAAAGACAGAACCAACTATTTCGTTGTAGTTGTTTTTGCACATAGTGCTTTATGCCAAATATACAGAAAACTATTTGCTAAAATGTACTGATACCACTACCAATACTAATGAAAAAACACCTAATTGACCAACGTCCGAGGTGGGGATCGAGCCCACTCAGTTTTCGCTGCTAATGACTATAATTATATGGCTAATATATATAGTAGTCGGACTACTTAACTCACATCAAATTTGATTTATTCCACAAAAACTTATTTAATAAAATTATTTTGTAATATTTTATGTTATTATATTTTTGGAGGATCAAAATGTATGCCTATGTGACCCATTAGGGTTTGCATATCACATAGGCATACATTTCATGAATATAAAACAATTAAATAATTTCATGAATATAAAAGAATCTTGCTATTTGATTGTTGCTAGCTAATAATTTTCAATTAGATTTACACTCATCGGTAAATCGGTAGACATACATGTCGGTCGCATAAAATGTTAAGAAAGGCAAATCTGCAAAGTCCGAATGTGTACAGAACGAATTCTACAGAAACCGTCTTCTCTTAGTTGTAAACAAGTCGTTAATATAACAGAACTGCAGAAGTGACTGCAATAAATGTTCAGAATATCACCTTGACAGCAGTAAACACGCTCCATAGACCAGTAAAATAGGTTAATGGTTGAATAAAGTTTTCAAGTAAGCATACAATAGGTTCAAGAGGGCTGACGTTGATAAATAACACTTAATATCGTTTCTACTTTACTGAAAACTCAACTATAGGAACAGTAGCCGTACCATGAGTTGACAAGTTAACGATTACTCGATACGTAAAGCAGTCTCTTACGGTCGTACTGATATGTTGGAGCGAGCGCCACAGAATAAATTAACGTATCGAGTAAACGCTAACGTACACGTTACTTGCTAACTCAGGGTACATTGCGGCTGCTTACCATGAGCTGCCGCGGTCAGTGTTATCACGGACATACTTTCTATTATTCTCGCTCGCACCAATACGCGAGTGTGAGCGGGATGGATACGTAGAAAGTCCGCGTTAAACTCACGGAGCTCATGATAGGCACACTGCTCGATTTTAGCTTGTATAAAGTTGCTGAAGGAATCTTTTCTTTAGTCACTAGTCCCTCTCGGGCTGTCCATTTTTTGCTTCTGTAAGTTATGGCGCGACACACAGGAGGCAATTAATAAATTGTTATAAGACTTTCACAACGTTTTAATAAACTTTTGAATGGTAGAATGGTGATAAAGGTTGCAGTAGTCCGCTGGATGCAGGTGACGCAGGACCGGTCATCGTGGCAATCTGAGGCTGATGTTCAGCAGAGGCCGTCTTTTGGTTGATATGATGAACCTTAAAGAATTGTAGAATTCGCTCACCCTTACAATCAATGTTCCCAACTTGCACCGATGATAAAATAACCCCGGTGACGGTTAATTTTGAAATATATATTTTTTAAAGGCAACATTTTCCTTTGTAACAGACGGTAAAAAACTGCTACGAAACACTTTTATTTATTTCGTTTCCAATTAATTGGAATTTTTGGTTCCTTTAACAAAACATAAAAATCTACAGTAGGCATATAGGTATGCCTATGTAGTTATATTAATTGTATGTAACGCCATTATTAGTATAATTACCGTAAAATTGTATACGTAATTTATATGCAAATTATGCTCATTTGATACTTTTAATTAGTTTATTTAGATTGTCAGAAAGTTATGTAGGTACTTACTTACTCCTTAATGTTTTATTATCGGCTTTGGCTCGTGGCCCGGATGAGATGAGACATGATTTAGGATATATTTCTCCAAAGGGAAAAAGTGTTATACCTACTCGTATTTTTAGGTTTACATTTGTTCTGTAACTTAATAACAAGCAGGTATAAACCTTATTTCTATTTAATAATATAATAAAGTTAGTAAAAGTGTAAACTCTATCAATGTATTTAATGATGGGTAGGTAAATGAAGTTAACTCTTTGGCAATGTTCCGAAATGTTGTCGCATAGACAAGCTAAGTAGTTAGTAAATATATAACTAATATATTTTGATGGCCACTCGAATATGGTTTAAAGTTCTTTCGTATTAACCAAAGAACTCTTACTGGTTAGGTATTTCAAATTAAAAAACCATGAAAAACATGCGTCATAGCAGTAGCATATAATTATACATTGTATTATAACAGCGTATTCTGCTAAAACTAAATTAGCATAAATACATATTTGCCTACAAAATAATAACTATATATGAACTATACAAATTGTTTGTTTTGACACTTCGTTCACCCGACTTTTATAAAAATATATTTTTTTAAAGTACGCTACACATATATTATGTTCATATATGAGTACGAGTAAAACCTATGTCACACATGTCGCAACAATAATAAACACTAAAAATCGAAATGGCTTGGATTTGACGACATATGGTGTTTTATTTTTATGTAGGCAATGTAACAAATTATTTTATCTGTAATAATATTTATCGAATCCTAACATTACTACGAGTAAGGAAACGGATTCTGACACTATACAATCTGAGTTCAACCTTAGTTAGATAAAAATAATAATTTCAATAATTGTGAGGCATCCCGCACTGAAAGTTTACGATAGTAGAAATGTATCCACAACTGTAAGTGCCCGATACGAGTACGTAGCGATACTAGCGATATTGAAAACGGGAATAAGTTTTAACCGCGTTTGTCCGGTTGCCATTACTTTGAGTAGCCAATTGCGACGCCGAGCACGTCCTGGCTTTAACAAAGTTATTAAAAGTTATACTATATCATTGTAAATGACTCGTGGAACAGTTTACAGCTCTGTATATCTTGTTCCGATTATGTGTTTTGTGTATAATGTGTTACATCTGCAGTGTTTTTTTTGCACCAATTTTTATGAACATGGTTCGGCCAGGAGCTGAATATTATTTTCTGTCTCGCTAAATTATGTATTATTCTAACTCGAATTATTTCTAAAATTGGTAAGTTTGAGTGGAATTATAGTAGGTATAATTCACGAAAAAGTAGGATCAATAATTAAGTTAGTTAATCGTCAATCTTAAACGAAAGGCAGCTTACAGTCTTTGACGCACTAATATGAAAGAGTGACAGAGAGGGAAAACTACGATACGCTACTAAGCGTTAGCGATTGGCAATTTGGCTAAGCACCCTGATCATTTTCTTATAAGTGTCAAAAGTTTGTTCTACATTCGTGAATTATATATGCCCGACTTTTTCTAGGGAAATATGCATATTCATGAAATCGGAAACTACCGTTTCGAGCGAAATTCAGCACGAAGGTTGCTACCGTTTACTCTTCTTTTAGTGTTTTCCATTAATGGTTTTCGGGCGTGCCGCTTTTTGAAAAGTCAATACTTTGAACAAACCATCTAACCTTAAGCTAAAGCTGGGAATGGGTGGATCGACTGTTAGCACAATGGACAAAAGGGGCATGCTCAAATTAAGAATACCTTCTCTGCTCTAGTATTCTTCTTCAAGTTCAATTGATAACTTTACCATTTGTTTCATTAGTATTAAGTAGGTACTTACCCCCACATTATAACCCCCTTAGTCATAAACGTTTCCTTTCTTAGCAAGCCGATAAGTACCGTTCGTTCCTTTCGGTATATTGATAAGACCGAAAGGGACAAACAATACTTATAGATTTTTTAAGTTAGGAGACGTTTATGAATAAGGGAGTTAATAGGTATGTTATTACATAAAAATAAAAAATATTAAATACTATGTATGTGTCACATCACTAGCGTTCGTATAATTATATAGCGGCGCTTTTAATTTATTTTCTTTTACTAGGAACTGTACTGAAAAATGTATATTATAATTATAGGTGTAAGTGAAGCATGCAGGTATTTATAGGGAAATATTACAAGAAACATTTTTTATGTCAGGTTATTTAGTATTATAGTAAATTAATAAATAGTTTTGAGTTTCCGATATTTCAGTACTGTTGTAAATACCATCGTCGTAGAGAAATACTGCGCTTTATTTAACATTTTGGACATCAGTAAGTCAACGCCAAAGACCGATATACCTATAAGTCCGCATAGCAATACCTATACTTGTAGTACACGCACTGTGCAACTGGCGTCTGAGTGACAGCTTTTGTTTTTGACGTGGCGTTGAAAATGTTAAATTATTTACTTTTTTAAACGTCTCTTAACCTAGCAAGCGCAAATAAGCAAATAAACATCGGTGATCTCTTTCGATCTTATAGAGGATGCTCATGAGTAGGTAACCCGACAAACTTCACCATTGCATTTTTTATGTCGAAATGTAAAAAATGTTTCAAGACATATGTCATTTTCGAACAAAAAAAGTTATTTGTTTGTGATATAAGTGTTTTACAATATTTTTTTTTGTGAAATATTTTTCTGAAACCGTTTTCTTATTTTCTCTAACGTTAATCAATGAATATATCAAGATAAAAACTCATAGTGAAAGAATTTTAATTGTGCAGGCATTTTTCAGTAAGATACGATTAAAATAGTTTTTTGAAAAACATGTCATTATCTCCGAAACTAAGTCGAATCTAGAAAAGTTCATATGACATTATTGTCTCAAAATGTGGTCAGGAGTACCTTCAAGTTTGTCGGGTTACTTATTATACACCCTGTATATATATTAATGAGACCGAAACGACAGAACTTATCGGCTTTCTAAGTTAGGAAACGTTTATGAATAAGGGGACTATTGTACAATAAAAAAATAACATAGGTTTCAATCTATAGGCCCCTCACAAGATGGACTGATGACCTGGTGAAGGTCGCAGGAGTCCGCTGGATGAGGGTGGCACAGGACCGGTCATTGTGGCAATCTTTGGGGGAGGCAGTTCAGCAGTGGACTTTCAGCTGATATGATGATGATGATGAAATCTATATAGGTACCTACTCAAAGTCGTCCAAACTTCTGTCGCCCTTCAAACTGAAATTAGAGTTTCCCTTTTCAAGAGTTCTTTCACGTTTTTTTAATTAGAATTCTAATTCAGCTCTCATATAACTTTAAGAATTAGTTAAATCAAGAATTACTAGGTTCGGACAATTTCATCTGACCTAAGAAAGTTTAAGTGTTGATCGTAGTTTTTCTTTATGCTAATACAGCCATTCAATCTTAAGGTGCATTGAGACCAAACGAGCATTCGCTCATTCCATACTTTACGAAATCAACGAATTTCGACGAATCACGTTTTGTGTAACGAACGAATTTCGTGGAGTGGGGAATAGCATAGTGCAGTCATTCAAGCATTATTGCTCCGAATTTTTTTACTGTGAACCGAATTGCATACAATTTTGGAATTAGGTGCATCTTACCCTTAACTTCAAAAGTGAAAATGATTTGAACTCCGCAACTACCCTGGGGGTGGTTGCCACCCCTTCTCGGGAGTGAATTTCTTTTTTTGCTAAATAAGCTCGAATATCGATAGAAGGCCTAATTTTAAGCAAAAAATCATCCATAAAGTTTTTCAAAAAATCCAATAGTTTTCAAGTTATTGGCTATTGAAAATTCGCAATTTTTCCCACGTTTTTCATCGGTTTTTTGCAAATATCTTCAAAAATATACGTTGTATCGAACATT
>JALPQI010026549.1:0-10576 GCA_025490895.1 Thaumatotibia leucotreta | reverse complement strand
CTATACATGTCTTTAAGCAATTAGTCTGACAATTGTTTTAGTTTATCTAATTATCAGCCTACTTTAAAAAAGGAGGTTTCAATTTAACTGTATGTTTTTCATTATGAATTAGATTTATGAACAATTGGTATATATCTATTTTAACAACAAGCATTCGTGAAAGTTTAAATCAACGATTGATGTATGTATTGTATAGTAGATTTGTTATTTTATTTTGTTTATGGAAGAAAAAAACAGACACAGGTATTAATAAAATTATTATAAAAATAATTTGTTATTGTGGGTTGCTTACTTTCGTAAATAATTTGTAAATGTAATTATCCATAACATACTGTATTAGGTAAAAACATTTTTTTTCTGCATGTTCATTATCTGGTTTAAATATTAATTTTTCTACGAAACAATTATATTGTTTCAATGTCAATGTTTTGATTGTCATCATTGTATTACGTGAGTTACGTGATTTAATAATATGTAGTAGTAAGCAATTTTTTATTGCGCGTGAGACAAATATTAAATGCATGATTATTTTATACCTATTGATGTACTAAGATCACACAAATAGTGAATGTGATAACGGATAAGACGTATTATGTTGTATGAGGTGAATTAATGAAGAAAGTTGGATTGTATAGTAATGTGGTATTTTTGAATTACAGAAAATGGGGTATTGTATTTGATTTGATGGTTTAATCACGTTTAATGAATAATTTTATGTTGCAGTTAGTAAGCCTCACTTGGCTCAAGTATATTTTTGTTTCGTCGGATTTGACATTGAAGTACCTTAGTAGGTAGTGGATAAGGCAACTGGAAAAATGTACGTGGTATACGACTTTTATAGGAATTTGTCAAGTTAAGACTTGATGCATTGTAAGGAGTTTGGAAATAATAGTTTCGAATTAGATAATGTTGGCGAGAACTGAAACAAATAAGTTTTTCATAGAACAATTAGCCTGATCAACTAAGAGTTCTTGGAAATCCTTAAATGTTGAGGTTTTCATTGGAATGTTTTGTTTTATATAGCGTTAGTTGTTTTCTTATTTGTTTGTTTATTGATTATGATGTAGTTATCTATGATGGCCCGAGAGGCATATAGAATGATTATAGCAAGGGTACCCCAAGATACAAGGCAGGTTTTTTTCATCCTTGAGGTTTTGACTATAGATGTAAATAAATATTTACATCAGTTGCGGAGGCTCTTGGACATAGTTGTGTTAAATAGAAATGCCTGAGATAAGTATTGTGTGCGCGTGGATTTTTGTTTTTCCTTGTATCTTGAGCGATATATTTTTTTTTGTATTGTGGTCTGTTGACCGAGTTGTTGAACGCGTGTGTATCCCTTAGCTGAAGTGAAGTGTAGAAAACACCCGCTTAATGTGTTGTTTATTTGACTCGCTTTACTTTTGCAGACCGCATATCAGAATTTTCTAGGATGAAGGCGCGCGAAGACGCAGCATTACGAAACCTGATTATGCTCTGCAGAAGTTGAAAGCTGTATATAACTGGATTGAAATTGATTTAGGATTGAAGATGTTGGTTTACGAATTATTGAAAAAACCTATATAGTGTCTAAGACACAAGGACTTGTATATGACAATTTAATTACTAAACGTGAACTGATTAACGTGACTATTATGCATAAGGAGTTTACTTATACTGATATTTACTATTTTTTAAATTAATTTTAAATCTTAAGTGTATTTTTTGTCTGTGTATAGCTTGTATTTTTTGTAGTTGTGTAATTTTGGTTTTGTATGGTATGTTTTTGGTATGTGTTTCTTTTTCAGGGGAGGGAATCCCTTACCTTTTCAGGGGAGGTGTGATAGGCTAGCACAATCCTACACGTTCGTCACGTAGACAACGTAGTAGAGATTAAATGTAGATTAAACACCTCTCCATGACGATAAAGGATTGCCTCTTACAACACGTACAAATTATGTATATAAGAGTACGGTTCATTAGAATAAGGAGATCTTACTGAGTAATACAATGGTTTGAACGGATCATAGTGTTTTCATATGTCACTCCCCCTCCTTGACACTGTGCCTATTTCAGTAGATATTTTTTTTAAAATTGTAAGCTTTTTATTAATGTAAATGCATAATAATCAGTGATCGGTTTTATGGATTCACCCTCGCGGGATTTCGCTTATAAAAAATGACGGGTGTGACTATAAAAAAAATGAATACTATTATATTACATTATGAACGGTAACATGGCAAATTGCATGGAAATACGTATAAATAATCAAAGTTTAATTTTCAAGTTACTATAGGAGACCCGCCGGGGGAATCCAAAAAACCGATCACTGATAATAATGAATAAAAAAAATGTATTACATTTTTTATAGCAACATGTAACGTCATGCCCTAACGTCAGGATAATATTACGGCAATAAACGTCATATTTTAACGACAAACGGGTCTGTCGTTAAAATTTGACGTTCTTAGCAGGTTTATACATTACATGCCTATGATATCTAAAAGTATCATGTGACAAACGGGTCTTAACTTACGTTTAATATTATCCTGATGTTTCGGGCATGACTTTACAGAAAATGTATCAACACCTAGCTGCGCGGATTTTTGCGCAGGGTTTCAACATAAGTTTACGCGATTATGACTCGTTTCTCGTTAAAATACGAGTGATAATCGTAAAAGCTTAAATTAATATATCATGTGACAAATCAGGCTTTGAATACACAAATACCCACTTGAGCAGCTTATATTCAAAACCTGATTTGACGCATGATCCGTAACTGTCCATCTTATAAACAAGAATAATAAAAAAAAAAACATGTGCTCTATTTTACCCACTGACAATGAAACGTGGCGATGGCCTATACTTTTTACTTTCGACTGAATGTGTAAAATATTAGTCCTGAATCGAGTTTGTTTGTGGGCCGCCATTGTTGGTGATAACGGTATTCAGCGGAGTGCAATAAATGTGCACAAAACATTTTGGAAATAGATTTTTGCTGACAGGACTGCTAACGATGTTATAGAATATGGATGAAACTATGTTTTCACCACAGATGTTCAAAGCTTTTTCATGGCGCTTTTTAGGGTTCCGTAACCAAAACGGAACCCTTATAGTTTCGCCATGTCCGTCTGTCCGTCTGTCCGCCTGTCATCAGCATAGCTCAGTGGCCGTTAATACTAGAAATCTGCAATTTGGTACACGCATACATATTAATAATGCCAACAAAGTGGTACAATAAAAACTATAAACAATTTTTTGTCGGATACCTCCCCAACTAGTGAAGTGGGGATGATTTTTTTTATTTGATGTAATCCTATAGTGTGTGGTATCATTGAATAGGTCTCTTAATAAAAAGAATAGGTCTTAAAAGAAAGTTTTTTTTGTGAAATTGTTTCCCCCCCCTCTAACTTTTGATCCGTAGGTCTAAAAAACATGAAAAAAGTCATGAATAGTCAGTCGGCTTATAGAGTACTTTAAAATAAAACTATTTCGAACATAATCGGCCCAGCCGTTTTTCAATAACTACGGAACCCTACACTGAGCATGGCCCGACATGCTCTTGGTCGGTTTTTTCATTGTTTGATTAACTTTTTATATTTAATTAATATGTTTCATTCTAGTTTCCAGTATATTCACTTTCACACACAATCCGTAGTCTATTTCTCTCATTCATATGTCAGCCTCCGTAGCCAAGTTGGTATTGGTAGTGACCCTGCCTACAAAGCTAGAGGTTCCGGGTTCGAATCCCGGCAAGGGCATTATTTGTGTATTTCATCATCATAATATCAGCCGAAAGACGTCCACTGCTGAACATAGGCCTCCCACAAAGATTGCCACAACGACCGGCACAATTGCCATATTTGTGTATTTATTTATCACAAATATGTGTTCCTTGGTCGTGGCTGTCCTATGTATTTAAGTACCTATCTGTATGTATCCATCTATTATATATGTCGTCGCTTGGTACCCACATCACTAGCCTTAATTGAGCTTACCGTGGGACTAGGTCGCTTGGTGTAACATGTCCCAAGATATTTATATATGAATGTCTCCTAACTTAGCTAGCCCATAAGCGTCGTCTATCTGTCCTGTCCCTTTCGGTCTTATAGAGATTTTGATAAGACCGCGTTTGAAAGGCGCGGATCTAAGAGGCAATGGGGGCACTTGCCTCCCCTGACACTGGACCTAGGTATGGGTATGCCTAAGTGCTGTTTTTACGATAGGAAAAATAGTACTTTACTGAAATAAACTGTATAAAGTACTATCATATCGTAAGTCAATGCCCCTGAACCAAATGGATCCGCGTCTGAGTAAATGTCCATAATCGCCACCACAGAATTAGATTTGACATCTGTGATCGCCACGCTGGGTAATCGCAGTACCTAGGTAATACGTCTACTATGATGAATTGATGATGCTGCTTATCATGAATCTTTTATGAACAAATCACACTTCAATCCCTTAGTCACTACGAACAAATAAAACATGCTTCCATGTAGCACGTCAAGCCATTACTAAATTGCCTTTCAAAAGTGGTCCCGAATTCTAGTTGACAAATGTCATCCACTCTTCAATGCATCACGGTAATGAATTTCAATATCCTATAAAAACTGTTGAGGTATTTATCAAAATAGAACCTCTTCTTTATATATGACATTATTGTCTCTGGTCAGCTGTTACTGACACACACGTATTTGGTCTGTTAACCATATTGTACGCTCCCAAGTCTTACGGGTTTACTAGATATTAATAAATAGTTCCGACCGTGCACCAGCCTTTTGGTGTAACAGGTTATGGCCTTTTCACGCTAAGTCGCGCTCAAAAATTAAGTTGCACGAAAATTATTTTGAAAATCGCAAAACAATTTCACATCGCGCATCGCCATTTTTCCGAAACAATAATTCCGAAGAAAATTTGTAAAAAATGTCGAACAATAACATCAATATGATGATGATCGAAAGATTAAAAGGACGCGAAAATTTTGCGAGCTGGAAGTTTGCCGTGCAAACATATCTAGAACATGAAGACCTGTGGGAGTGCGTGTCATCCTCGACTCCGTCTGATCCGAAGAAAGATGTGAAGGCAAAGTCTAAAATTGTTCTACTATACCAGTAATTGGAGTTCGAGGCCAACGAAACTACGACAGATGCGTTATTGTCAAATCTGTCAAAGTCTCTTATGTCATTGTCAAATAAAGTTTTCAGGTTTCCACAACCTTTCTGTTATTTAATTTATTTATTTAAAATAATTCCTAATAAAAACATTATATACCTCTGTAATGTTTTTACGCCTTTCTGTTTAATATGGCTGTCACAACTAGGATTTTCTTAAAAACACGTAAATACCTAAAAACTTTTCTAATCTCTTAACTAACATTGATATGACAACATTTTCTTGTAAAGAACTAAAAATTACCAGTGAACACAAACAAAACGTTAGATCTCTATGATAATTTAAATGAAGAACTATAGCACTGCCAAATAAATTTGTAGGTCAAAGGAATTTTACGAATACGAAATGTGAACATAAAGCACGCTACAATGTATTATTCTGCAATTTTCTAAACGTATGCAGAAATAGGGTTTTAATTTATGTGTAGTTAAATTGCTGTACCAAATGTTATTAACACCTGAGGTGATACCAGCGCAATACCAACTTTGTTACAAATAATTGCGGATAATTCCGTTTTTATTAAAATATCTTATATTTACGTGAAAATAAGTAAAAAATATTGTTTCTATAAATTAAAGAATTAAAATTACCAATAAATAAGATATCACAACGTCTGTTTTTAGAAAATAAGGACTTACTATTGTTTGAACATTTCATTGATGTGGCAATATTTTCTTAGATTCTTTGGCCTCGAACTCCAATTAGTGGTTTAGTGGATCCGATAAATTATATCCACGTGCAAGACGCACAAACTGCCAAAGAAGTGTGGAACAATCTGTGCAAAGCTTTTGATGACTCCGGCCTCACTCGGCGTGTTGGGTTGTTACGGGACTTAATAACAACCAACCTCGAAAACTGTCAGAATGTCGAAGACTACGTAACGAAGATCCTGACTACCGCACACAAGCTCAGAGACATCGGATTTCAAGTTGATGATGAATGGCTAGGAACCTTATTACTTGCTGGTCTCCCGAGTCACTACAAACCGATGATTATGGCAATTGAAAGCTCCGGTGTGATCATTAGTGCAGATCTTATTAAGACGAACCTACTTCAGGATGTAAAAAGTGCCGAATCGTCTGTATTTTACGTTAATAACAAGAAATTTAAGCAACCTGTCAAAAACACTGAACAAAATAAAGGCCCAAGATGTTACACTTGTAATAAGTATGGTCACTTTAGTAAGGACTGTAAAGTGAAGAAATCGAAGAATAGCTCATTTGTAGCCGCGTTCTCTGCTACCACCAGCAACGACTCCGGTTGGTACATCGATTCTGGGTCAGCGAGGCACCTTACTATGTACAAGGACTGGGTTTATGATCAATCACCACCGCCTATCAAGACTATACGTGTCGCTGACAATAAAGAACTACAAGTCGAATGCTGTGGTAAAGTGAACATTGAAACGGTACAGAAAGATGGTACTACAAGAACCATTCAAGTTAAAGATGTTCTCTACGTACCAGGTCTATCTACAAATCTTCTCTCCGTCAGTCAGATTATCAAAAATGGATGTGACATAAAGTTTGACAGCCGTGGTTGCACGATTTTCAACAGAAACAAGGAAGTAGCATCCGCATCGCTTGTTAACGACATGTACAAGCTAAAAATTGCTCCCGTCCAGGCATTTCTCTCCGAAACTGTCAAAGGTGACAGCTATCTATGGCATCAGCGACTGGCTCATCTGAACTTCTCCGATGTAATGAAGCTGGAAGAGCATACCGAAGGCGTGAAAATATCTCCGTGCAGCAAGGTCACCTGCATCTCGTGTGCTGAAGGGAAACAGGCAAGGCTTCCTTTCTCAAGTGAAGGCACCAGGGCAACTCGGTTGCTAGAGGTCGTTCACTCCGACATCGCGGGACCGATGGAGGTGAAATCTCTTGGAGATGCAAGGTATTTTCTAACCTTTATTGATGACTTCTCTAGAAAAGTATCCGTTTTTATACTAAAGTCAGAGTGCCTAGATAAATTTAAAGAATATAAATGTCTTATTGAAAATCAACTGAATACTAAAATTCGAGCTCTGAGAAGCGACAATGGAACTGAGTATATTAATAAAGCTTTCTCTGATTATTTAAAATCATCAGGAATACGACATCAAACATCTACACCATACACACCTCAACAATGTGGTTTAGCAGAACGTATGAATCGGAGCCTAGTAGAAAAAGCCAGATGTATGCTAATTAACGCCAATTTACAGAAGGAATTGTGGGCTGAGGCGATTGTAACAGCTGCATACATAGTGAACCGAACACCGACGCGGGCTCTAGACTACGTGACACCTGAGGAGAAGTGGAGTGGCTCTAAACCAAATTTGAGTCACATGAGGATATTTGGTTGTGAAGCGATGGTGTATGTGCCTAAAGAAAAGACCAAAAAGTGGGATCCGAGGTCACGTAAGATGATTTTTATAGGCTATTGCGAAAATACTAAGGGCTACAGATTTCTCGACCCTAGTAATAAAACAGCCATAAAAAGTAGAGATGTCATATTTTTGGAAAGCTCCGTAAAGCGTGATATGGTACCGATTTCCTTACTAGGCCCGAGCAACGTGGTACCGACTTCCATACCTAGCTCGAGCAACGCTGTACCAGTCTCATTAAAAAGCTCAGACACTGGTAATATAGTTATATCCGACAATGAGAGTGAAAGTGATGAGAGTAGCACAGATTTATCCTCTCATACTGCAATCGAAACCGGTGAAGGTTCTGACGACTCCGAATATGTACCTGAAAAGCCAGTGGGTGCTTTTTCGCCCTTAAAAATGACACTTCGTTCTCGCAATGACGTCGAAACTACGACTGAACCTAAGACATATCTCTGTACTAATAATGATATTTCACCCTGTATGGTTCCACAGACGTATGCCGAAGCACTGTCATCCAAAGACTCCAATTCATGGATGGAATCTATCAAGGAGGAGCTGAAGGCTCATGATGACAACGGCACGTGGCAGCTAGTAGAGAAACCGGAAGGTGCGAAGCTCTTAGGATGCAAGTGGGTATTTCGTATTAAATAGTGGACGAGCCGACAGGACCCAGGTACAAGTCCAGACTATGTGCAAAAGGATACGCGTAAAAAGATGGTATCGATTACACCGAGACATTCTCACCGACTGTCAGATACGACTCTATCCGACTGTTATTATCAATTGCAGCCGAAAAAGATATGGCTATGTTGCAATTCGATGTAAAAACTGCATTTTTGTATGGCGAATTACAAGAAGATATTTTTATGAGGCCGCCAGAAGGCATTACTGTTCCGCCAAACACAGTCTGCAAACTCATAAAGTCACTGTATGGCCTAAAACAAGCACCTAGATGCTGGAATACTAAGTTTGACTCTGTTTTGAAGAAACATGGCTTTGTGAATAGC
The DNA here is from genome assembly GCA_025490895.1 of Thaumatotibia leucotreta. Taxonomy (NCBI): domain Eukaryota; kingdom Metazoa; phylum Arthropoda; class Insecta; order Lepidoptera; family Tortricidae; genus Thaumatotibia; species Thaumatotibia leucotreta. Next base: position 2,044 of record JALPQI010026549.1, on the reverse strand, counting down.
AACGCTGACAGATGCGTTTATGTAAGTTGTAACAGAGTAACAACAGTATATTTGTTACTGTATGTTGATGACGGATTGTTACTCTGTAGAGATCAAAATATACTTACCGAAGTTTTTTCAAACTTTCAAAAGGAGTTCGATATGAAAGTATGTCAAACCTCAAATTTCATAGGAATGCAGATTGAACGTCATGGCGACTATATTTTTATTCATCAACGTAAATATGTCGAGCAAATGTTGACAAGATTTGACATGTGTAATGTCAATCCAATTGGAATACCGGCCGATCCTCATGTTACACTGCAGAAAAGTTTAAACGAAAATGAGGAATGTTATCCATATAGAGAAGCCGTTGGTTCCCTTATATTTACGGCAATTGTGACAAGACCCGACATCATGTACGCAGTGAGCACAGCAAGTCGGTTTCTAAACTGCTACGACAAATCACATTGGAATGCCGTCAAGCGAATATTTCAATACTTAAAAGAAACCATGTGTTTTGGACTTTGTTTCAGATCAAATAAAAGCAACATTTTAGAATGTTACTCGGACGCTGACTACGCCAATGATCCTGTGACGAGACGGTCCACCACCGGGTATGTTTTCTTGAAGAACGGCGCTGCCGTAACATGGAGCACTCAGCGACAGCCGACCGTCAGTTTATCAACTACTGAATCTGAATTTCTTGCGGCGTGTTGTGCTACCAAAGAAGCGCTATGGGTGAGACAGTTAATGCTTGATATAGGCGAATTTCAGCAAGATTCTATAGTGCTTAATATTGACAATCAAAGTGCTATATGTTTAATTAAAAACACTGATTTCCACAAGCGATGTAAACATATTGACATAAAATATAATTTTGTTAAAGAGAAGTATGCAGAAAAGCTCATAGATCTTAAATATGTTTGCACCGATGATCAGTTAGCTGATATATTTACAAAAGCTCTACCTAAAGCTAAATTTCAATGCCTGAGAAGTAAACTAGGCGTTGTTGAGAATCCTCGTAGTATAAAATGTATCTCAAAGTAATATAACATAAAGAAGTAGAGTTATTATTGTTATATTGCTTCAATTTTGAACTCGAAGTACAGTCAGAATTATTTTATTTATGTTTTACTCCGATGTACTTTGAAATACATTTATTGTCTAGTGTTAACTTTTAATTATGTTAATGCTGCTTGTGTGTTTTTTAACGGTTCAATTTTAGAGGGAGTGTTGAGGTATTTATCAAAATAGAACCTCTTCTTTATATATGACATTATTGTCTCTGGTCAGCTGTTACTGACACACACGTAAATGGTCCGTTAACCAATATTGTACGCTCCCAAGTCTTACGGGTTTACTAGATATTAATAAATAGTTCCGACCGTGCACCAGCCTTTTAGTGTAACAGTAATACGTCTACTATGATGAATTGATGATGCTGCTTATCATGAATCTTTTATGAACAAATCACACTTCAATCCCTTAGTCACTACGAACAAATAAAACATGCTTCCATGTAGCACGTCACGCCATTACTAAATTACCTTTCAAAAGTGGTCCCGAATTCTAGTTGACAAATGTCATCCACTCTTCAATGCATCACGGTAATGAATTTCAATATCCTATAAAAACTTAAGCTGCCATTTAAAAATTGTTGTGATTCGTCTATCGAAGTTTTCATTGGCTATATTCTATAAGCATTTGTCAAAGATGTTGCGCCGACGTCCATCTTGGCACAATTTAATTGAACAATGGTTTTTGGGGTCATTTTTGAGCTGGCATTAGACGTCCATGTTATATAATGGTCGTAGCTCGACACTAAACTTGACTAAATTTTCAAACAACATTACGTCACAGTAGTAATTTCTGTAATAAAAATGATAAATTGAAGTACCAGGGCAGCATAACTCACCCGGTGCTTTGTCACTCACGTGTTCGAGTTTAAGTCATCACTGATTTTGAGAATTGATTTAGACCATTTTAGACTCGTTTTGAGAAAATATGTTGTTTTATTTACTTTTTTTGCCTCACAGGCGGTACAAGAATTATGAACTTGTGT